>MJUU01035900.1:0-11060 GCA_002080025.1 Modiolus philippinarum
CAATCAATACAATGTATTATAGAATATTTACAACATTTAATAACCTATAACACTATATTTTATTGAACACATTCAAGTTTTCCGACCGCTTCCAACATGGCCGCCAGCGGGGAACTTAGTTTACTGTTTGACCTAATGGGAAAATTCATAGGAAGAATTTCTTCTTGAGAACCACTGAATGGATTTGAATCAAACTGGGCATGAATGATGCTTATGAGGTGCTGACCAAGTGTTGTTACTTTTGTGCCGATCCATCATCCCACATGGCCACCAGCGGGAATCTTAATTTTAACATTGGACCCTATGGGAAAATGCACACAAAGATCTTCTAGAGAACTGCTGCATGGATTTAAATCAAACATGACATGAATGATGCCTGTCAGGTGCTGACCAAGTGTCACCAGCTGTGAACTTAATTTAAAAAAAGATCTTCTTCTAGAGAACTGCTTAATAGATTTAATCCAAACTGTGCTTATGAGAAGCTGACCAAGTGTTGTTACTTCAGTTCTGATCCATCATACAACATGGCTGCCAGCAATGAATTGGACCCTAAGGGGAAATGCATACAAAGATATCATGGAAACCCATTGAATGGATTCAATTTAAACATTGCATAAATGAAACTTGTGAGATTTTTACCAAGCTTGTTACTTTGGTGCTGATCCGTCTTCCGACATGGCCACCAGTAGCAAAACTTAGTTTAACATTGGACCCAGTGGGAAATGCATAAAAAGATCTTCTCCTCTGAAACTGCTCGAACAATTTCAGTAGAATTTTGATATGATAGTCCTTACCCCCTGTTAGCCTATTCAAAGTTTTATGTTAAATAGCTGCCAGCAGGGAACGTATATTAACATAGGCCCTTTAAGTTTGGAAACTGCATTCAAAAATCTTCTCTTAAACTGCTTGCACTATTTTAATTAAACTTTATAAAACGTTTCTCATTTTTATGTACATACACCACCAAAGATGGACCATCAATTGGGAATTATAGTGCTGCAGGACCCAGGTGAGCGATACAGGCTCTTGAGAGCCTCTTGTTTTTTGGTTGAGTAGTATATTTAGAAAAACATTTTTTTCTGTTGTATATAATGTTTTGATTTCCCTATATTTGTAAAGTAAATTATAAGGGGAACCCGTGCTCATTTTTTTTCAAAGAGGGTCTTTTAATGCCATGGAATCCAATATGGGAGTTCTGGAGACTTTTATGTTCTCTCTGCGAACACATTTGTAACATGTAATTATTCCACTTTCTTTCTTCAGTTCTTCCGGATGAACATGCCCGAACCAGTCTCACCAGTTATCAGAGACCATTTGACTTAGAACTTTCAAACTTTGTACGATGTTGATTTATTTAGATATGCAAAAGAAAAAAAAAAACGTTTTCAAAGATGGTCCAGTAAGGGTTGTATGGGAAAATGACAATACGAAACTATTATCACTAGCTACATGAATGCACGATCGAGTTCCGCAGCACTGGAAATTAAAAAAAAAACAACTACTACTGCCATAGAAACCATACAAAAGTTTGGGAAAAGTCATTTGTCGTGAAAATTGTATTTGATTTCAGCAATATAAATCGACTAGATTATAAGTGGAACCCCTGCCCAAATGATTTAGGAAGGGTGTCTGAAATCGGCTGTATTGAATATAAGAGCATTTAGTTGCCATGGAAGCCAAACAATAGATAATATTAACCCTAGGCCTATAGCAAAACGGCATCGCGTATGTTTTTCGTACTGTTCTACTTGTTTCTGGAAAACTATTATCTGTAGCTCCATGAAAATTCCTCAAAAGGTCGCATATTTTGTACGATAGTGTTCCACAGCATTTGACACTTCAATATAAATACCGCTGCCATGAAAATAATACATAGAAAATTAATTTTTGAGAAAATTGTATTTATTTTTGTTGATACTTATATTTTGATTGCAACAATAAAAATTACATAGATTATAAGCGGGAATCAGAAATTGGCTGTAATGAATACCAGAGCATTTGGGTGCCATAAAAATCAAACCTTAAATTACAGTCTATATGCGGGAAAACGTAATTTTGAATGTTTTTCATTATTTCGCAGAAAATATTATCAATAGCTCCATGAAACCTCATAAGAAAGGTTACATGTTTATTAAGATAGAGTTCCACGGCTTTGGATATTTCGAAATAACTACTCATGCCTTTGGAATTATACCAGTAAATTGAAATTTTGAGAAAATAGTCTTCTTTTGTTGAAAATTGTATTTTGATTATGGCAATATATTATCTAGATCATAAGGGAAACTCCTGTTAAGATATTTTTTGAAGGGGTGTCTGCAATTGGCTGTAATAGATAATGGGACATTTGTTTGCCATTGAAACCAAGTCTGAAATCTAAAGTTTTTAGAAACCATTTTATGCTGCAAGTTGCGTTTTGATTTCCGTAAAATTGTTAACTAATTATATAGAACGACCCCTTGTTCAATATTTTAAAGGGATTTTCATAATGCCTTTGATATTCGACATGGAAGATCGTTCGCGTGATTTATGTGTTTTGCTCTGAGAACACAGTTATAATTTGTAATTATTCTTATTTTTACCGTTTCTTCGTCGTAAACTGGTCCAAAACGATTCGAAGGGGCCGATAGTCGAAATTTTGAGAAAATTATGTTTACTTTTGGTGATTGTGATTTGTTACAGCTGTATGTGTTACTCAGATATTAAGGGGAACCCCTGTCCAAATATAAACGGGATATAAAGTGCTTGTAATGGATAATGGAGCATTTGGATGTCATGGAAACAAAGCCAGAAACCTATAATTTTGAGAAAAACTTGTTTTTTTGCTGCATTCATGTGTACACTTTGTTCAATTACTATTATCTAAATTCCAAAACCAAAGGAATAAGTCCCTCCATCGTAATCTTGTCCTTAGCTATATTTGATATTATTATACTTTACTATAGAAACTATGGTAAAAATAATATTGATATTTCTACAGGTAATATCGTGTAGGCAAAATAACTGTTCAGGAAAGTGCGCGTATTCAAAATAACTGTTCGGGAAAGTGCGTGTGGGAAAAATAACTAATTTGAATAAGGCGCGCTTAAGCAAGTCGAACAAATAACTAGTTATTTCCCTTGTCGTCAACGTAAACGTAAATAAATATGAGTGCTAATAGGTTCGACTGCAGCACTGACAGGGATATTGCGATAATTCCAGATAAAAAAACACAAACACAATAAGTACTAAACATTTGTACAATAGTATGTTCTTTCTACAGATAAAAACCCAGAGTTCGATAGTTGAAGTTTTGAGGAAAAAACGATTTTTTTCTGTGGATGTCCGTACAAGGGATTGAAGCACAGGAACTTGCTCCCGGTTTAAAAAACACATTTGATAACTATCAAATTTCTACGTTTTTTTCCTTCCGGGAGCAAGTCCCTGTGATGTCAGGAAATACTAACTCGCGATCCAGTATCAAAATCATTCGTTTTGGTTTATTTCGACAGATTTTAAATGGATGAGATACCAATATCATAAAATACCTTTTTTAGTTTTTAGTTCAGTATAATAATACAGTTATGGCCTTTAATCGACTTCAGATAAAATCCATAATTATTTAATCTCGAAAAGGTTATTGATATTACCCTTAATTAAAGGCCATAATTGTATATCACTGAATATTCTGATTTCGTTTGGTTTTCTGCATTTTAAACATTTTTTGAAATTATGGATTTCCTTTGTTTGGGTTCTGGTGCTGCTGATGAGGAATTAATTTCCGAAATGGCCGTACAGCTCATTAAAATTATTATTAAAATTATCAAAATTAGTGCAGTTGGAGTGTACATAAGTGTTATAGTCTCATGTTCATTTACTCCATATCATTTCGTAAAATATTGATTTTCACTATATATATTAGGGGAACCCCTGCACATTTTCATTTCAAAGGGGGTTTAATTGCCCCAAAATCTGATAGGGGTGTTCGTTTGGTAGACTTTTGTGTTTCGCTCTGCGAACACAGTTATATCTTGTAATTTTTAGTCTGAATTCTTTCTTTATTCCGGTCGCAATGAACTTGTCCGAAGCAGATCCCAGAGACGCTTAGACCGGGAGCTTTGAAAGTTTGTAGGTTGTTGGACCAATTTACCTTAATTTTCAGTAATTAAGAAAAAATAAAAGGGGCGCATTAAGAGTACATTTTGGATGATTAAAAAATGGTCAGGTCTTCCATAGTAATCCAAAGATGTTTTTCACAGTACATACATGGTGTTTCTCAAAATCTGTTATCAAAATGTCCATGAAACTTCATAAGAAGTTTGTATATGATGTTAGATGCATAGTTTTTAGATAGTTTGACGGTTTCATGAAAATCATTCCAAGCAAATGAAATTTGAGAAAAATTTTGTTTTGACAACAGCAGTATGTATTACTTAGATTATGAGGGGAACCCTTGCCCAGTTGTTTTTAAAAGCGGGTAAACAATGAGTTGTTCTTAATTATTGAGAACTGGTTGCCATGGAAGCCTTACCAAAAACCTCCAATTTTGTTAAAAAAAATGTATGTTTTGTTATCATAACAGCATTTTGTATAAGCTAATATTTAGGGGGAATCCCTGTCCAATTTCATTTGAAGAATCCTACTTGAATGGGTGTTCGTTTGGGAGACTTTTGGATTTCGCTCTGTGAACATACATTTGTACTTATAATTTGTTATTATTGTATCATCTTGCAACTATTTTATCCTGCTATTTTCTCAAAGATGCCTGGACAAAATTTATTTATATTTTGTACAAAGTTTGATCAACTTTACGAGATATGCACAAAAAAAAATATATATATATATATAAATATGGCCACTCAATAATTTCAACTTTGCCCGATTTCCATGAAAACTGATTTCGAGATAGATTTTGACACTGCGAATAAGATGGAATAATCGAATTGGTTGGCAGGTGCGACATCAGCTATTGCTTGCAATTGAAATTTAGTTATTAATGTTTTTATCTTCAACCACTTTGTCCATCTTATTTCCCATTGTCGCCTGGACAGAATTCATTCATGTTTAGTAGAAAGCTGTATCTGAAAGGATTATGCAAATATTCTTTTTTGTTCAAAATTGCTGCTTTTTTCTAAGATGGTTGTGAAAATACGAATTTCTACTTTGCCCAATTTCAACGAAAATTGATATTTTTTCAATGATGCCTGGACAGAAATTCATCATTTCATACAATCCTTCATCAGATACCCCAGGCCTTTTATGAACAAGATATGAGGACCGCAACTATATTTGAAGGGGCACGACACCGGAGGTCCCAATCCAATAAAAATTTCTGTTTTTTTTTTCCAATAAAATACTTAAGTATTGCTGCAGTTAAGTAATCTTTTAAATTTTTATGTCTTTCATATGCAAGTATTGACGTCTACTAAAGACGGCACTGGCTTCTTCATCATTAGCTGATTTTGGCTTTACATTTAGATCATATTGGTTATTTGTTCTCTATCAATTTTTTAAATATCTTTGAGTTTCTGGTCTTCCAAACGTTTAGATTTTATCTGCACTGAAGAGACATAAGTTGTCGAAATGCGCATAGGTAGAAAGTAAATTCAAAGTAACTTCGGTATTTAGTAATTTGCAATAAGGTTCAAATGTTTGTTTAGGGCCCGTCTAAGTTGTTGAAAAGCCGGGTAAATACTAATGGTATGTTAGTTTTTGATATATTATGAATTTTATATTGGAGTGTTCTTTCTCTTGGCGTTTTAAGTTTTTCTCTTATAAATGGGATCATTTCAGAGCTTCTGTAACCGCGTTTTAATAAGATTTTCTATAAATATTTCTACTTGTTTTTGCAGATCCGCTTTATTGTTAGTCAGTCTAATAAATGTTGTAATTTCTCCTTAAATAAAGCCTTTGAAAACTGCTGACGGATGAGCTGATGATCTTCATATTAAATACTGAAAGTCTTTTGTTGGTTTAGGGTATAATTTTAGATCTAGAATTCCCTGGTTGTGAAACCGTTCTCCTTCATCTAAAAATTCTAAACTTTGTTGAGATATTTCATAATTGAATTTTAGTAATGTGTGGACACTATGAGAAATTTCAAAGAATTGTAGAAGTTCATGTTCAGAACCCTTAGAGACGTTAAAGCCATCATCTCTGTATATTGAAAGTAAAATTATTTTCTCTCGGTGCATGTATTGTTGAAAGACTTCACTAATGTTTTCAACCATCCTTAAGTCTGTAAGATTCGGAGATATTGGGGCTCCTTCGCCATATCTTGTTCATAAAAGGCTTTTGGTACCTGATGAAGGATTAGCCTGGGTTACTTTACCCTTTACAAACTGCATATCATACATGTAGGACAACCTATTATTGTAACGTTAACCGAAACACCGAAGTCAAAAAAATATCACTTAAAAACATGTGTAATATCAAAATCAAATTAATGTACTGATTAAAGGATAAACTAAAACGAGGTAAGGAAAATAATGTAAATATATATGCAACTGTAAATTAAAAATAATATCTATAGATTTTGCAAATTAAGACCTTAGTGAGCTTTGTCAAGTCTGCTTGGATTGGTAGTGGACACGTCGTATTTGAATAATCGTACTAGTTTTCTACATAAAAGGCGGTCCAAATTTAAAGAAAATTGTATGTATTTTCGATGTAGTTTTAAATAATTACACAACATAGATGAAATTCCTTACTTCATAATATATGAATAGAAATGATTTTTCAGATGCAATCATACAGTGCTTACAGATAAATCTAAATTACTGATATCACTGATAGACAGAATCACAATGAGTGTAACATCCCAATTTTTTAAACGAGGACTCATTGTTCTTTCAAAGAACATTACAGAATTCTGGTTTTAGGCGACTTCTGTGTTTGCATGCAAACACAATAACATTTTTTTGGAGAAATTTTTCTCTTTCCGCTAATAAATTGTCAGATCATTTTCTCAACGACTAATGGTCCGATCTTGACCAAAACTTCACGGGAACATAAACAGTATTTCAAAAATTACAATCAGGTCTTGGATTTTTCGAAATGGCACAGGTTACTATGGAAACGGAAAAAAGTGCTCAGAATTGAATGAAACATTACAGTAATGGGCATTAGTTTCGTTTTTCCAAGATTTAAAAAGGCAACCGTTTCTATGGGAACGGAAGAAAGGTTGAAAAATCAAAAGTGCTTACAGTTGCCAGAGCAATTGAGTATCAGGTATAGAATAGGCCTACAGCCCAAATTCATATTTGGAAGAATGTTTTTTGCGACTTTTGGCTTTCCATATTATTATACCCCCACTTGAAAAGTAGGGGGTATATAGTGATAGGGTTGTCCGTCCGTCCGTCCTTCCGTCCGTCCGTCTTTCCGTCCGTCCGTCCGTCCGTTACACCTGAGGGTACCAATCTCTTATCCGCTACTCCTCCTGAACCACTGAACAGATTTTGATGAAACTTAAAACTTGGTCTTTATGACATAATGTAGATGTGCACCTCCTATTTCAGAATTTGATTTGATTGATTTTTGGGGTTTCCCATAGCAAAACATGGACTTAGCCATTACATTACAAGGGGGTACCCATCTCTTATCCGCTACTCCTTCTGAGTCAGTGAACAGATTTTCATGAAACTTTAACACAGTCTTTATGACATAATGTAGATGTGTACCTCCTATTACAGAATTTGATTTGATTGATTTTTCGGTTTTCCCATAGCACAACATGGACTAAGCCATTACATTACAAGTGGGTACCCATCTCTTATCCGCTACTCCTTCTGAACCACTGAACAGATTTTCATGAGACTTAAATACAGTCTTTATGACATAATGTAGATGTGCACCTTTCATTCTTTCATTTCAGAATTTGATTTGATTGATTTTTGGGGTTTCCCATAGCAAAACATGGACTTAACCTTTACAATACAAGAGGGTACCCATCTTTTATCCGCTACTCCTCCTGAACCACTGAATATATTTTGATGAGACTTTAACACAGTCTTTATGACATAATGTAGATATGCACCTCCTATTTCAGAATTTGATTTGATTGATTTTGGGGTTTCCCATGGCAAAACATGGACTAAGCCATTACAATACAAGGGGGTACCCATCTCTTATATGCTACTTCTCCTGAACCACTGCATAGATTTTGATGAAACTTTAGCACAGTGTTCAAGACATAATGTAGATGTGTACCTCCTATTTCAGAATTTGATTTGATTGATTTTATAATTTCTGGAATCAAATGGGGTTGTGGGGGGTATTAATTAGTGACCTTTGCTCACAGTTTTTCTAGTCTGATTTTAATGCTGCATCAATAAATAGCACCATTGTCATTGGTTTAATCAGAATTTCGAAATCGTAATATTTTTTACACAGAAAATGAATATTAATTTTGTCATAAAAATAATCAACCTACATCCAGTTATTTATAACGAGTGCATTAATTCTACATTTTGAGATAATTGAAATATATGAAGGTCATATTTGTTTGTAAGGGAGATAATTCAAAGCAGAGATTCGGCAACTTTATTGAATTTCTAAATATTTGATTTTAAATTTAGAAAAAATGGAATGGTACATTTTTCTAAAATTTAATTATATCTTACATGTTATACTTATTTTCTTTCTAATCTCAGTTTTTGGTGAAAATTTAACGACGAGTGTTTAATACTGATCAAAACTGAGTGTAATTGTTCGCTTATAATGTTCAGAAATGTATTATAATACTGCGTTCCGTTTTTTCACTTCTTTATAACACAGAACGTTGTACAAAAATGTATTTGAAATAATTTTAACTAAGTTCTGAACGGATCAAATAATACCAGGAAACAAGGTATCTTTGATGACAGCTTGACAGAAAACGGAACGGTAAAATTTGTTGAAAATTGCTGAAGTTTATATTAACATGTATGTTTTAATTACTGTATTTATTAAAAATTAAACGAGTCGAAATTTGTTTTGGCTTACCCAGGCCTACCCCCTTGACACGTGTACAGCATAACGAAATTTTCATGTTTTATTATGCAACTTGGGTAAATTTGTATTTTGCATCAGCATTCGGATGCAGTTATAAATCTTTTTCTTCTTTTTTCAACGAAAAATGTGTCCTACCATTTTCTCAAAGACTAATAGCCTGATCTTGACCAAACTTCACAGGGATATAGAAACCTTTCACAAAAGGTGCAATCGGGTCTTGGGATTTTGAAAAATAACGCTGATTGTCATAGAAACGGTTATAAAGCTGGAAAAGTTAGAGCGATTCGAATTGAATAAAACTTTACAGAAAGGTTGCTAACCACACGACAAACTGGTCTCTAGTCTCCAAGAATTCAAAACGGCGACCGTTGCCATGGGAACGAAAAAAACAGACGGAAACATAAATGAAGTGCTCATAATTGAATGAAACTCAACAAAAGAATTGCTCAGTTATATCCTTGCAAAGGGACCCACATTCCGTGAACCACGATCCATCAACTGTGAGCAAAATTTTTAACTCCTTATGTATGCTGTAGAGGACTACGTCGGAAAATGGATTAAACGTGAACCAGATGAAGACCTTGATTCCCTTTCGGAGTGGATTAAGGTTGTGGGGTCCATGATTCTTAAACGAATTAGTCACCTACGAGGGTCAATGAGAACTAAAGCATTATCTATTTTCCAAAATGCCGATGTAACCAGACACTTGTCTCCATTCATGACAAATATGTTGTTGTTTCGGCAGATAAGGCCCCTAATAACACCATTTTTTCATATGTAAAAATCATTACATCGAATGTTTAAGGAAAGAACTAGGCTTTGGTAACTCTCAGGGCAATCCAACCTACACAGTTTCTACTCTGTCAAAGGAGAAGATATTACAGAACCATAAATCAGTTTTGCTTTCCTTTTGGATTTCAACCAAAGATGAAGACACTGATCTCCCTTCCTTGTACTGGGTACCAAAATTACACAAATGCCCATACAAACAACGGCGAATCGCTGGATCTGCAAAATGTTCCACAAAACCTCTTTCTAAGCTTTTAACCCCCATCTTGACAGCCGTAAAAGAGGACCTTCAACAATTCTGTGATACTAGCTTTTCAAGAAGTGGTGTAAATGAAATTTGGATATTAAAAAACTCTAAAGATCTGCTTGACATCCTAGAATCAAGATCATTATCGCATTGTAAAAGCATTAAAATTTTTGACCTCTCCACACTCTATACTACCATTCCTCATGAACAACTGAAATCTCGACTGAAAGATATTATACATAGATGTTTCTCCTGTAAGAAAGGCGAACGAAGAAATGAGTACATTGTCATAGACAGAGAACAAGCATACTTTGTGAAATACGACTCCAAATCATAAAAAAAAATACACAGAGGAAGAAGTGATTAAAATGGTAGAGTTTCTGATTGACAGTATATTTGTCCAGTTTGAAGGGTTTGTTTTTCAACAGACCACCGGAATTCCAATAGGAACAAATTGTGCACCCCTTTTAGCCGATCTGTTTCTTCACTCTTATGAGGCAGAATTCATTGAAGGGATTCTTCAAAATAAAGACAAAAACTGGCCCAGTCCTTTAATTTCAGCTTCCGTTATATAGATGATATTTTACCACTAAACAACCCTCGCTTTGTTGATTTCCTTAATGTTATTATCCAAAAGAGCTTGAAATTAAAGATACTACAGATACTTTCACATCGGCCTCGTTCCTTGACCTCCATCTTGAAATAGACAACAGAGGTACATTAAAAAACTAGACTGTATGACAAACGCGATGACTTCACTTTTCCAATAGTCAACTTCCCTTTTCTTTGTGGTAACATTCCAAAAGCACCAGCATATGGAGTTTACATCTCACAGCTGATTCGCTTCTCAAGGGCGTCTGGTCGTTACAGTGACTTCCTTGATAGAGCCCAATTGCTTACAAATAGAAATTTTAAACAAGGGTACGTTACCAAAAACTTAATGTCATCACTACAGAACTTTCACATCGGCCTCGTTCCTTGACCTCCATCTTGAAATAGACAACAGAGGTACATTAAAAAACTAGACTGTATGACAAACGCGATGACTTCACTTTTC
>MJUU01035901.1:589-42802 GCA_002080025.1 Modiolus philippinarum
CCCCCCCAAACTTCCTTTGCTGGGGGTATAAAAATGTACATGTAGCAATGCTGTCAACGTTTTCATACATGTACACACAATAATTATATTGCTACATGCACATCCCCTTATAGTGTACTTCCGTTGTGTAAAGTTTCATCAAAATCCTTCATGTGGTTTGAGAGGAGTCGCGCTTACGAGGTAACCCATACATAAGGAATCAATGAAAAGTCAAAGTCGAATTATCTCCCCTTCCATGTTATGGACAATAATTATATTCCTTCATGCACATCTCCATATAATGTGCTTCCTTTGTGTAAAGTTTAATCAAAATCCTTCATGTGGTTTAAGAGGAGTTGCGCTTACGAGGTAACCCATACATAGGGAATCAATGAAAAGTCAAAGTCGAATTATCTCCCCTTCCGGGTTTCGGACAATAATTATATTCCTTCATGCACATCTCCATATAATGCCCTTCCTTTGTGTAAAGTTTCATCAAAATCCTTCATGTGGTTTAAGAGGAGTTGCGCTTACAAGAAGTGTGGACAGACGGACAGACAGACAGACAGGGTGATTCCTATATACCCCCCAAACTTTGTTTGCGGGGGGTATAATTATTCTACCTGACTGGCGTTTTGATTAAGTGGTAAGTCAATGATAATCCCTTACCTGTGGAAGACCACATGAATTTTAAATGCATTTTTAATTATAATGAATAAAAAAAATAAAAAAATAATAATGATCTAATATTAAGATTCATCAATAATTTGATAAGTTTTGCATATATTTGATTTTGTATTTCAACTTTTCAAAAAATAAGCAGTAAAAATAAATTTGTAACACACCTGATAATCATACATGTACAATTCAGAAATTTTCAAATGAATATTTCTTATTTTCTATGTAAACTATAGTTTTTAATTTTTTTATACAAATAAAAAAAATATGTATAATAAAAAAAAAACAAATATCTGCAAATCATATTAAAAAAATAGTAATATAGTAAGTAATTTCTTATATAATAATTGCTTAAAATTTAATGAGATTTGTATTAAATTTCTTATATTATAATTGCTTAAAATTTAATGAGATTTGTATTAGTATGAAGAGTCATGATTTGTGTCTTATGTAATAAAAGTACAACCTATTAATATTTTTTTTTTGTTTTGATTTTTTTTTAAAAATAATTATTATCTGTTTTAAAATTAAATATATAAAATAGATTTAAAACAAGTAATAAAACTGATCACCTATACCCTAATTAAAATCAGTGAAGCAGAAGGACAATTTTATGACCCCTCATAAAATTGTCAGATTTTGGGTTTGGGACATGTCCGACAGGGACATTTATCATCATATGACTCTGCCTGTACTGTAGATTCTCATCCGCCCTTTTGAAAAAATTATTAAAAAAATAACATTTATGGTTAAAAAAATCTATAAGAAATTGAAGATGATTGCCAAAAGGAGGCACTTGTCTCAGAAAAAAACCCTATTCATAATTTCATGATGTTGTGACAGTTAAATTTTGGCCAATCACAGGGCAGATAAAATATAAACAAACCAAACCAGTGTCATACATGTATAGCCATTTTCCCCCATGCTAGTCTTTCCAGGGAAAATCTGGATCTATCCTAAATTTCCCCCCAGAAAAATAGAAACGTTTCAGTTTTTCCCCACAAACTTTAGAGGGGAAAACTGGATCATTCCAGTTTTTCTTCTTTTAATCACAGTGGCGGATTAAGGGGGGGCCCGGCCCCCCCCCCTTGAGGTCGGAAAATAGTTAAAATTCCTAGGGGTTTTTAAAGAAATTGGGTTCCGCCCCCCCCCCCCCCCCTTTTGAAAAAAATATTGGTCGGCCCCCCTTAGCAGAAAGTCTGGATCAGCCACTGAATCATATGAGCCAGCTTTCCCCCCAATGCCATCGATAAGCAAATATGGAAAAAAAATCGCAAACTTCGAAAGGTGTTGAACATGTTTATACATATCTGGCTCTCTCTGGTTTGTTGAACCTTAATCGAAACGATCAATAGTTTATAACAGTTGTAATATTAGAGTTATCCCTCTTCTTATATATATACCTAACTCTCCCTCCATTACAATACTATTGATACTATTGTTATTTATGGATTATATGTTCTATTGTGCTGTACCTAATTAATATAATTAGTGAGAAAGATGAGTGTGTGTGTATGTATGGGTGGACGAATGTGTCTGCGTGTGAAAGTATACATGATTTTGTTATGCCCGAAAGGGCCCTGTGATTAGGCCAATAAAGAATTTGAATTATTATTTCTCTAATTTCTGTCCTGTTTTCACTTTTCTTGAACAGTTGGAGAAATACTGTTCTCCTCTCTAGAGAGAATGTTGTTCTCGGCAAGTGATTGGATGAAATTCAATTATGACGTCAAATATGTTCGCCGTTTCCTCAATTTGCCATTGTGACGTCATGAAGAAAGGCGACCATGCCTGATGACGTCAAGCTCAAAGAACACATTTCTTTTGGATCATCAGAAAAGGGGGCATGTTTTTGTCCCAAATCTCCCTGAAATCATTAGAGAAATAAAATCCACAACAGTATCTCGTGAGAAACGACATTTCTACACTCTCGATAGTTAAATTTTCAAATATTTTAAATGCTCGGCAAGCCTCGCGTTTAAAAATTTGAAAATTGAACTATCTCTAGTGTAGAAATGTCGTTTCTCACTCGATGCTGTTGTGGATTCTATATATATTATTTAAATATGCTATTAGAAAGAAAACATAACAGTAAATACCTACAACATGTACAATGGCAGAAATTTAAAATAAAGGGCTACACCAAACGCAGCATGATACGACCGCAGCATGTCCACCACTGAAATATGAACAACTTTTTGCGATCAGCAATTTTGCCATATTCTGAGTACCATAGAAAAATGGCAGGAACTTGAAAATTGAGCAGTTTAAACGAAAAATTGCATATTTTTTCAGTTATTGTTATATATTGCTTTTGTACACACCATAAGAATTTAATATAATTTCAGTTCTTTATGTGCTTTCAAAATGAAATATATAGTAAAAATATAGGCCAAATACAGTATATAATTGATACCTTCAACAACAGGTAAATAAAGATGATATCATAGCTCAAAAATTTATTCAGTGACCCCTTAATTTTTTTAGCTTGGGGGATGGGGGGTGGTGGTGGCTATATAATACCGGAAGTCACCCAAACGATGCTGGACTCTACATTTGTCATCAAACTTATGGATTTAACCAACTTTCGATGTTTTTATTCAATTCACATGATTCAGTTTGGATCTTAAATTTTATATGATGAAAATTTTAGGCATATACTTCAAGTCAGAAGAATTTAGTCACATTAATTTCAAAAATGTGTGTTGATAGACAGATTTTGTACTCGGCCCTTTTCCATACAATCACTACTGATTCCCCAATGTTTCACCTCAAAAAATCGATATCCCGTATTTCAGGAATTATCTATACCCTTACATAACAGTTATATATATCGTCATGCAAGGGTATGGTTGAATTTTTTTCTGAGACAAGTGCCTGTGAAAAGGATTCCACTTACGTTCGACTGATCTTCTTTTAATTCTAAATCTTAAAGTAACCCTAACCTAATCTACAAATATTGAGGCCGTTATTATTTTATCTTCAGTTTTACGACTCCGACCGACCCTAACTTTTGTCAAAATAGAAAAAAATACAATTGAAAATTGCTCAATTTTTATTCCCTCCGACCCTGTTTTTTTTATGCCCCCAAAAAATAAATTCACTCACAATTGATTAAAATAGTACCTTAGGCCTACATTGTACTTTGTGCTCTAATTCCGTTAATCAGTTTTTATTAGTACTTCAATTCTTTTTTATTTATAAATCTATTGTCTATTTATTTCCAACATTATTAAAACTGAAGAGACCATCTTCAAAAACACCAGGCCAGTCATCACAATCTTGAATAATTTTGATATTCGAGAAAAAAAAATCAATGATCCAGCAAGATTTTTATTTTATTTATTTTTTTGTCCTGGGAATGATTATATCAGAGACATATAATTAAAGACATTGGCAACAAGACGAATTCTCATGAAATCGCGCCGCCATCGAGACTTCGATAAAACTCCCACTTCACAAAAATAAATGACAGATATATCACGATAATATATGAAAATATCATACGAAAACTATCTAAACTCTACCAACAAAGTAAAATACTTTCCAGTTTTCATTACTAGGAAGTTGTTAATCACGGAATTAAAGTTTCAAAAGTAAACAAGGCACACCACGATGTTCGTCGTAAGATTTCCACACGAAGTCTCCGCTTTATCTGCCAATATTTTTTTTGTTAATGAATAATTTTATATCAAATTTTCTGAACTATACTATAAAATTACTAATGAAAACAATTATCTTTTCAGTTTAGAAATATGTCGACTTATTTAAAAGTAGTTTACGAACTTCTGATGTGGCCGTACCATGTCTGTTGTGATTAATATGGGATGATAGTAGAGTTGCCAATCCTTGTAATTATATGTCTCCGATTATATTGACTGAAAATGAAATTTTCTTAAAACTAAAAATATAAAAACTGTGGCCTTACACATAAGATTTTTCTTACTACTAGTATATATTTTGTATGAAACCAAATTTTTTTCAATTATTGTTTAGTCAATTCTTATCCCATTTCAATGAAGTTTTCACTATCAACACTCAACACTGTCAATGACTGTTTTTGTTAAACTAAGAATCATTGATTTGGCCACTTACTGCACCAAGGTAACACTCAGTGTAAGGGGAGGCAGGGTTAGCCCATATATGACATGTCTATACTTTTCTTTCTAGGACAGTTACCTTCTTTTTATTGACTTCCAAAACACAGTGGGTGTACCAGCTCTCGTGGGGTTGATGAGAAGATCGTCACGGGCTTAGGTGGCAGCGCCAGATTCTAGTTGCTTTATACAAGTATTGGATGTTACAATCCCATCATCCTTGTGTAGTTTTTCTTTTCATTTGGTTGCTGTCATTAACCTTTCAAATCGTTAAAACATGCACCATGTCATCCCACTGTCCATATGTGCACACTGTCGCTCCATCAATCGTTCTGATCTGTCACGTCATTTCCGTACAACCAGTAATTTCTCGGGGAAAGTGATCATAATTTTAGTCCCCATATTAGTTCTGTGTGTCGATTTTAAGCTCCTTTAAAGTCATGGCGATATATCTTCCCTATACATAGAGAAACGTCCTGCTAGTTCAATCGACTGACATTCGGCCATCTTGAATGTTGTCGAGTCGTGGCTATCACGCCACCCCTCGATTCTGATTGGTTGAAAATTAACTAGTGGGCGGAGCAGCGATAGAATGTACCATCAAGCACTGAACAATATGGCTGCGCCCATGGTACTCTTTTGAAGTCGACTTCCGTGACGTTACTTTTTATTTTCATAGTATATCGATCATATGACTTCAAAAATTCACATACTCGCGTTACCATTGAGCTCGCTGAGCTCGCTATAAAAAAGTAAATAAACTATAATGTAATTCTGTGGTTCTAAGGTTGAGACAGGGTCGAACTTGCACCTAAATTTACAGTTGTTGTTACCTCGCTGCTATCCAGCTTTGAACATATACTTTTTTACCATTCTTATTGAAAAAAAAACATTAAATAATCGGTCACTTTGCAACCTCGCAGTTTTTCAATTAATTTCATGTCCAAGTCCAACTTTACCGTATAAATAGTTATTTTCACGATGACTTAGTTTACGTTTTTGCATTGCTAGATGTTAAGTAATCCAACATCTATGTGTTTTTTTGCATCTTCAAATAACATGAAATTGACTTCCAAAGTGTTCTTACAATCGCTGTCATCCATACGTATGTTTCCTTAGATAATAAAAAATACATTGATATGCTTTAAAGTTTCACATACTCACAGCTGAAAAGTATATACTATTATATACCAATGAACAAAAAAATGTCCATCTACTAAGATCCTCCTTATATTTTATAATAGAGATGACAAATAAAAATGATTGTTGTATACTTCAGAGAAGACGAATTTGTATACGTTCTTTGCATGTTTGTTATGAAAAACTTTGCATGAGTCGCTGCTAATTAGAGATATTTTTCAACACAGCGGTAAAAAATTGTGGATTACAACATAAGGTCCATTACGGTTGGGCCAACAAAATAGCAAGGTTACTGTGAATTTAAGTTCTGCATGTGCGCATATGGACAATGAATTCCAATTTTTTGTTTATAAATCAATACATTATTGGTAACCTAACTAAAAATACAAAACATTCCATAACAAAATAAGACAAAGGTCGAATTCTGGAGTTTTGACGTTTGTTTTTTTTTCAGCTTGACGTCATGACTGCAATCGTTATCCTATTTTGTATATTTTTTTTCTCTATTTGATACATTTCGGATAAGTCAGTGATGAATTCTTTAGGAATTAATTCAAAGTCTCCTTTCAATTAACCTAAGGTCACAGTGGAACAAATTTTCTGATCTTTTTAGCCTCGGTTGTGAAAATCTGTTGACGTATCGGTTATTTCAAAATTGCGGCAAATTGTTTGTAATCATTCAATGTTTCAAGTTCTTTTTGTTTGACAAAAATGTTTCAACCTTCTGCAGATTCTAATTTATGTCTCGTTTGGTCTCCTAATTCTGACCGGATGTGTTCGTTTCAAGAATAAGAGTCAAGAATTTTTAAGATGATAAAAATCTTCAAGAGAACAAAAATAATGCTTCTATTCTAAATTGTATCCCACAAAATCGTGTGTGAACTTTTTTTCTGTTGAGAAGTATATATAAACACATAAAAAAGAAGCGTATCTCATAACTTAAAAGGTAAAGGCATGTATAATATGTTAAGATGTGTAATAACCTTAGTTATCTATTGTCGAACCTTTTTGCTGCTTGAATAATTTAACAATATTGCTACAGTCTATAAGAATAAACATTCCACCGACTAAACTCAAAATTGATATTCCCATAGCACCGATTGTAGAGAAAGATTTACTACTGTCAGTTGCAGATGAAATGATTCTTATATGTGCTGATGTATTCTTGAAATCAGCAAGTAATCGTTTTTTTTTCATTTGATTTAGTTCCCCTTTCATTATTTCTTTTATTTCATCACGTGTATAATTGGTTCCAACAAAGTAAGGCCATCTATTTGTGTTACCGTTACATGGACAAAAATAGCTACATGCACTTCTTTCGTTGATTTGCCAAGTTGTTACATCTGATTGTAAGGTACTGTCAGTAATGACAGATGAATCAGTCTCTAGTGTAGGCGACTGCTAAGTTATGGAAGTCGTATCTGTTTGTTGTGATGTGGAGTATTCCCCCATCATAGTAGTGTCTATTTGTTGTGTTGTTGTCGTTTCTATAAAAAAGTAAATAAATAAATAGAGTTGTGTGGTTCTAAACAGCTTAAACAGGTTGAGACAGGGTCGAATTTGCTCCTATATTTACAGCTGTTGTAACCACGCTGCTATCCAGCTTTGAACATATAATTTTTTTACCATTCTTATTGAAAAAACATTAAATAATCGGTCACTTTGCATCCTTGCAGTTTTTCAATTCATTTCAGACCAAGTCCAACATTACCGTATACATAGTTATTTTCACGAGGACTTTTTATACGTTTTTTCCTCGACCATTCTGAAGTCGCGAAAACTGAATATATATTTATATGAGATTTTGTACATTAAATAATAATCATTTGCGAAAATTTATGTCCCGCGAAAAAAAAAGTCCAAAAATTTGACAGAAATCGCGAAATTTGCGTCCCGCGAAAATAACCACTTACATGCATACCGGTACATAATAACAAGAGGCTCTCAAGTGCCTGTATCGCTCAGCCGGGATATGACTGAAAAAGAGAGATGAATGATATTTTCAATATCATCAAGTGTTTAAGCTATGTTCACTGCTAGAGGGAATCCTGGACTCGTTGCAGATGCAAATTTTGAAAAGGGCCACCAAAAGAGTTTTCTTATCAAGTTTGGGTCCAATTTGATTAGTGGTTTTCGAGACATAATTTATTTTCAAGGAATCTATTCTCCCACTGATGGCCATCTTGAATGAGATACTAATCTGCAGGATCCGCCTTTTTAGGGGACTATCTAAAGACCATTGTGACTAAGTTTGGTTATAACTGGACTACAAGTTTCTGGGACGATCTTTGAATGTGTTTTCCAAATATCAAATGTTAACAATTGCTACTCTGGCAGTCACATTTGATGGATAAGATAAGATCAGATATTTTTATTAACCAATCAAAGTGCCCATTAACAGATAAATCACAATATATTTACAGCATATATAATTGAATTAATTGGCATACATAAGAAAATTTACTGACATCATAAACACAATCGATGCTGGTGGACTGTTAGTCCCCGAGGGTATTCACCAACCAAGTAGCCAGTACTTCGGTGCTGGCCCAAAAACCGCTTTTATTTGAAAATTTGCAATACCTAAATTTACGAAAATTTTGTTCAAACCTAAGGAGTATCTCCCTCTTGCATAGCTCTGTCCTTAGCTGATTTTGGCTTTTCCATTTAGATCCTATTGGTAATTTGTTCTCTATCAGTTTTTAAACATATTTTGGTTCAAGGTTTTCCAAATGTTTCGGGTTTATCTGCAATGATGAGACATAAGTTGTCGAAATGCGCATATGCAGAAAGTAAATTCACACTAACTTCGGTATTTAGTTATTCGAAACAGTACAAGTACAAATCACAACAGGATATATAAAAGTCAATCGGAAATAATTTAAAACAATGTAATGAAAATATTGTTAATTGGAAGCAGGGGGAGCAACTCCATTAACCATTAAAACATCTTTCTTTATTTAAAGAAAGAAGTAATTCTGAAACAAATTAATTCAAGTTCTTCTCAGCCAAATTAGTTTTCATTCGTCATTTAATTAGCAGTGACTTCGGTATTTGTTATTATTAATGAAGTGAAATTTGGACAAGAAGCTTTAATTAAATCAAAATAATAATTTCTGGTGTGCTGTAAAGAGGAACGATGCATCAAAAAGTGTTTTTCATCTTCAATATCTTTTGAGCACAAATTACATATTCTTTCAGTACCTTTTAATCCTAAATAGCCTCCTAACTAATTCTGAATTTTGTAATTATTTGACGGTTTTGTTTATTGCAATTCAAAAGATATGGTTCTAATTTAACAATATTCTTAAATTTTCTATATGTTCGCAGTTTATTTTGGAGAGCTTGATTTTTTCTATTATTGTCTTGCATATCGTCTAGACAAATTTTTCGAAATTTTTCCTTTATACTGTTTTAAATTTTTTTTTTAAATAAAAGATTCTTTGAATTTTTCAATATTTTTATATATTGACTGTAAGTTCAAATAATTGAGTAGTTCCTTGATACAGCCCATCCAGGAATCTTTGTCACTTGACTCCAATTCAATACAAGCAATAAATGAATCATGGTCTTCCAAACGTTTAGATTTTATCTGCACTGAAGAGACATAAGTTGTCGAAATGCACATATGCAGAATTTAAATTCACAGTAACTTCGGTATTTAGTTAGTTATAATAAAGTATTTTTCCCACATTTAGAAAAACGACACCAATATTTAATCATGTTTTATAAATAATAAAGTATCGAAGTTACTGTGAATTTATTCTCTGCATATACGCATTTCGACAACTTATGTCTAAAACACCAAATAACAGCAGGTATCTTCCCAGCTCTGTTCTGCAGGCAGAGTCTGAGGATTTGATTCTAACACTAAAACAAACTTGCAGAATTTAGTGAGAACCATTACTGCAGATTTTTTTAAAATGAATCTTGATTCTTTAATAACTTTTTATGTGGGAAATATCCCCAAATTTCGGAGCCATATAATAAAACTGGCTTCACAGTGTGGTCGAAAACTTGCAGTTATGTATAAACTGCTGATGTATCCAGCGAAGATGTTTTTTTTTCTCTAAATTAAAACAATGTTTTCATTCCTTTATTGAAAATTTCTTTTCTGGCTAAAGTAAAACTTTGGGTTGTTGACTTCAATGATACCTCTATTGGAAGGTATCATCTAAGTACCATTTTACTGTAATTGGACAAGTTATTTCTGAGAAGATATATGAATTGGTTCTGATGCGTTCTCTATTTGGTCCCATTTCATGCCTCTTTTCAAAAATATTTTGGCAGGGGTTTGCTTTATTATCAAGGTAATAGATACTTCTGAAATGAAAACATGAGAATGCTTCTTTCAAAATAAATAAGGGCAGGGGTTCTTCTTCACTAATTTATCCATGTTCCTGAGAACAAAACCCCAAATTTCGCACAATGAATTTTTCTAAAATTTCAGATTTCTTGTTTGATGTCAAAGGCAACTGAAAGCTCTATAATCCATTATAACGCATATCAGACCCCTATTCAAAAGGAATTAGAGCAGGGGTTCCCCTTATAATCTATATAATACATATTGATGAAATTAAATGAATTTTAAAAAAATGTGGGTAGGGGTTGCTCTCTTAATCTAGTTTATGAATATTGCTGAAACTGTAAATAAAAAAGTAGCAGTATATTTTTTCGTTAAATTTCAGTTTCTTGTCTGGTTCCCATGGTAGCTAAGAGCTCCTCCATCCATTATAACCTATACCAGACCACAATTAAAAAAATATGGACAGAGTAATGAATATTGCTGAAATCAAAACATTCAGACATCCCTTTCAAAAAAGAAAGTGGTATGAAAGGTTGTCCTTATAAATTGATGTAATTATAACATGTTTGAAAAGAAATTTAGTTAATAAAACTATTGCAGCTATTTCTCTTATTAAATCATTTAAAGCTTGACTGTGTTTCCCATTTAACCATAGATGTACCCTTCTGGTCGCCACCTTGTACTGTAAGGACAAAAGGACCTTTTTTGGACAAGTCAAGCTAACCACACTTATGAACATATTTATCTCTATAATGAATTGACCAGTAGTTTCTGAGAAAATCTTTGAATTTGTTTTCCAGTGTGTCATATTTGAACTTTATCTCCCTCTAGTGGCTATCTTGGATGAGGTATGCACCTGCTAGATACCTTTTTGCAAGGGACAATCTTCGGACCATTGTGACAAACTTTGGTCCTAACTGGACTGGTAGTTTCTAAGAAGAAAACCTTTTAATGTGTTTTCCCATCAGGTCCAAACTATGTTCCCTGCTGGCGGCCATCTTGGATGAGGTACAGAACTATCGGATACTTTTTTGAAAGGGATGATCTCAGGACCATTATTGGACTGGTATTTCCTGAGAAAAAGATATTTGAACTCCCCATAGGATCCAATGTTAAAACTGTGTTCCCCGCTGGAAGAGGTACAGATCTGCCGGATACCTTTTTCAAGGGACCATAATTGAACTAGTACTTTCTGAGAAGATCTTTGAATGTGTTTTCCATAGGGTCAAATATTAATTATGTCCTCTCTGGCGGCCATCTTGGATAAGGTATGGACCTGCCAGATATTTTACGAAAGGATATGGAGTAAATGAGACCATAACACATATGTTAATTCCAACTATAGTTAATTTTGTTGAGCTGTATGGCCATTTCGGAAATTAATTCCTCATCAGCAGCACTAGAACTGAAATATAGGAAATCCACAATTTCATAAAATGTTCATAATCCATGAAACCAAACGAAATCCAAATAATCAGTAATATCAAACATTTAGCTAAGGACAAAACTACGATGGAGGGAGTTAAAATCCTAGAATTTAGAATTTACATACATTTAGTTTATTCATTTACTCCTGTATTTGATTGTCAGTTGTTGCTTGCAGTATTCGTAAGCGTGCCGACCATTAATTATCACCACACTTAACTGATCTCGTAAAAATCACGTGCCATCAGTGTAAAAACAACGAAGGTCATAGAAGTCTTGAACCAGATGTATTGTAGACACATTTGAGAATTAATCATCACCACGTGCTTGTTGCATACTAAATTGATCTCATCAACAGGCACGTGATAAAAAAATTTAATTCATAAAACTAAAACCCATCAAGGTCACAGAAGGGTGGAACCAGATGTATAGTAGACATATTTATTGTATTGTATTGTTTTATCTATCGATCAAGCAACCTTTCCCTCTTATGTTTGCATTTTATTTCATTATTATTGTTTGTTTGTTTGTTTTCTGTCTTGTATTTGCCCCTTTGGAGTCCATTTTAGTTAATAAAGATATTCTATTCTATATAACAAACTGTGGGAAAACTTATGATACTTAATTGTAAACAAGCAAGCATGACAACATGTTGATTAAACAATTAGAATGATATACTTTATTTTGAATATACAGTATAACTACACCAAATTTAACTATTTTTGGAGCTTGGGATTCATCTCAGCCATAAAGAAATTTTGTCCGACCTCTGCCAAAAAGTTTATCAATACAAACTTTGTGGTATCGGTACTCCCGTCAAAACGACATGAAAGGGGGTGCAGCACAGCAGGGGCTTCAAAGTACACAACATGATCCGGATAATCACAGCTTGGCTTTGGGATAAGCAGCACAGCAAGGGCTGCAAGTGTTGTCGAATTGACGGACTGATAATGAAATTGATAGAAATAAATATCTGTTGAAATTTAATGAGAGCCTATAGCTCAGATGAGTATAAGCTGAATGTCCCCAAGGATAAAGTGAAATATGGAGGCCTTCAACCAAGCAGCAAATGAAAGAAAGAAAAAAAATATACAACATATCTTAATCATTTAACCACAAAGATAAATGTATATTATATGTAATAACATGCAACCTTAATGATTAATTACACTTAGGATTTGTCATACTTTGTTGAGTATTTTGTCAAGTTTTAATATATCTACAATAACAATCAGATGATCATCGACCTAATATCTTTACCATATGGTTTTCAATTAAAGCTTGGCCAGCATTAGGTGCATCCCCTTACCTAACAACGGCAGTAGAATACCGAAGGAACAAAGCACAAGAATTACACAAACCAAAGTCCAGAGACAAGACAAAAGCAAGAACACCAAAAGACAGAAGACCAAGGACACAACATGCCCACAAAATACACGAACATTACATATACAACATAAAAAAAAAAACACCAACAGTGTGAACTCTCAATAAACAAGAGTGACATCAGGTGCCCCGGAAGGGTAAGCATGTCCTGCTCTGTGCACAGCACCCGTCATACTGTCAGTGGGTCAATCCAGGGTAAAGTCAAAACCGGTAATGTCAAATCAGGGAAGACGCGAATCTAGCTGAAAATGTCAGTTTTTATTTGTGACACTGACATTTCATATCTATCTATGATGTCGTGGTGACGGCAATAGAATTTCTGAAGGGACGAAAGTAACAAAGGCTGAACATATCCCTGACTCAGCAGTTTTTGTGACAGTGCTTTTGCTCTTTCCACAAATTCATTGTATCTACTGCACGCTTTACAGTAACGAATTAATTGTGAAATATATACTCCTTATGCTGGGGATGCAGGTATATTGCTGCAGAGAAAGGGAAAGTTCACAATTGGAAAGTCAAAATCATCACGTTTGTCATATAATCTAGATTTCAGACATCCATGTTCGTCAATGTATAACAAAAGGTCAAGGTATGAAGCAGAATCGGGTGTATCGGTTGTCTCTTTAATTTCAAGTTCATTGGGGTAGATACGATGTAAATATTCTTTAAATCTTGGGTTATTAAGAGAAAGTACATCGTCTATATATCTGAAGCTCAAATTAAAAGTCTGGGCTAGTTGTTGTTTCTGTTGTATCAGCCCTTGTAAAAACTTTGCTTCATACGAAAAAAGGAAAAGGTCAGCTAAAAGTGGCGCACAATTTGTTCCCATAGAAATCCCTATTGTCTGTTGAAAAACACGGCCTCCACATTCAACAAAAATGTTGTCGATCAAAACGAATGAATGACCATTATACAGATCTTCATTGTAGCCAACTAGGTGCAACACATGTTTCAGTTTTCAAATTAAGTAGTTTCTTATCTAAAGGTTTGTTCAACTCTGTTATAAAAAGATCTGACAAATGTATTTTATGTTTAACTGTTAAAGTCATATATTTTTGCAAAGTAAGCTAGAAAAGGGCAAATACTATGCTTAATTTTGTGTTAGTGTATGCTGATTCTCTGTCTAAAAGGATCTGTCTTAGATTGTTTTAACTTTAAAACAGCATAATCATCATAAGAAACATCAGAAATGCAAAGGTGGACATATGCGTCAAAGTCATTTGCGTGGCATACTGTAAACTCGCTACACCTCAAAAATCACAAGAAAGCTATAATACATGCAGTCTCTACTAAACAATCTACAAAGCTATTAAAACACATTCTCGTAATTTATAACAATTTTTTTTCAAGAATATCAAAAGTGATAGGAAGTGACTGGTCTTAGGACATACACCCTGTAATCTTTTAACAGAAACCAAAAGTGTTTTCAATTTATTCAAAACATTTGTGTTTTCAAACGGCCTTTTAGCATAATTGCAAAGATATTTGTGTCGTATGCCACATAGATGTTATAATTTTATAGTTGAACATTGTAACCTCAGATTTCTAAAACAATGAGCGACAAAATAAATAATAATTTCTTCGGAAATAGCTCTTAAACAATTTGCATGCATTAGAACATTATTCAGTAACATAAATCTTTCAACATGATTGTACCCAACAGGAAAAGCCTCTCTCGTTCTATGTCCTATTGAATGTTCCCATAAGTGTTCTAATGTTGCGTTCAGTTCCACATTACATCTGAGAAGACTGGACAACAATGAGGATGCATCTCGGCTTTTGGTGCAAATTGGCGGAACTTGTCTTTCTACAAACGAGGTAATGAGTCAGCTATATATATTGCTTCTGCCGGGTACATGCTCAGCGGCAAAGTAAAATTATATTTGCATGCACACCATCTCAGTCGTCTCATTAATTTCATTATAATTGAACATTTTGAACGTCCCGTTTGAATAATGGCAACAGTTGCCTCGTTATCGCACAAAATAATATATTTTTACATTTCCAATGCATTCCCCACAAAATCGCTGCGATTACTATAGGATATAATTCTAGAAACGCCATCGACAAAGATTTATCGCTTACTAATGGAAAGTCTTTTGCCCAGGAAGCTGAAAACCATTTGTGTTTATAGTAACCTCCGAAGCCTTTAGATAAGGACACATCTGTGTACAACTGCATATCAATTCTAGGCGTAACTGAACTGTCATAAAACATATTTACGCCGTTCCAGTCGCTTAAAAATTTTAACCAAAACTCTAAGTCTTCGCGACTGCTTTTGTTCAATTTAACGAAATGGTGCAGTTCTTTGACCTTTGTAGATACGTCTATTAAGTACGAAACAAACAGGAATAATGACACGAGAGGCGAAAACTTTAGATGCCCTAGTAACTGCAAGAGTTCTCTGTTGGTGCAAAACGTTTTTTTTCAAAACATAAACTATAAATTCACAGATTCTATTAATTTTGTCAGCGGGAAGAAGTGCTTCAAATTTCTGAAATTTAATTGTATCAAGTTCAATGCCTAAGTACTCTAAACATGAGGTGGGGCCAGCAGTTTTATGCGCCGCCAGTTGTATGTTTAACTTGTTGAAAATCATTGTTATGATTGCCATAAAATATTTCAGCGATGTCATTCTGAGAATCAACTGTCAAAAAGTCATCAAGTAAATATTAAATATGTTTAATGTTGTAATTGAACTTCGCAATGTGACATATCGCTCTTGATAAATTATCAAAAAATACCGGGCTGCTTCGGCATCCAAACGAAAGTCGTACATAAAAGTAATAAAATGAATTCCGGCTATTGACTAGGTTTAGGTGGTATGTTTTTGAAAGCGTCAGAAATATCATATTTACACTAGAAACTGCCTTTCCCAAGGGAAACAATAATTTTTATCGCATTGTCAATTTTTACATACGACATAGAACATTCACACTTATCAATAAGATCATTTATGCTAGTTTCACTTTCGTTATGNGGGGGGGGGGGGACAAATCTAGTAATAGTCTCTTCTTTTTAGAATATTTTCCTTCTGCCACGCCGATAGGGCTAACACGGTATATATCAAAAGGAGGTGAAGAAAAAGGTCCATATAAAAACCCCTTTTGCAGTTCTTTTTCAATCAATTCTGATACCACTGCCGCTTGCCGTCTCGCGCTCAGCTTATTCGTACATTTTTTGGTATTTAAAAGTTCCGACCTTACTAAAGTGTCAAACCGTTTCTCAGACCTGAACACAAATATTCAACGAAAAATTTGTCCAGATGGTGGCGCAGCTCACTCTCTAAAACATCAATGTTAATCGGTGTGGTAGCATGCATAGGAAAAATCATTTAGTACTTGTAATGGTAGATTGTTTTTCGGTTGGTTTACCTAAGGATGATGAAGCCAAACCTTGTTTAGCAGTTGAAGGCTGTATAGCGATCGGTTTTCCACATGAATTTTTAGAATGTCCAGCGTCTTTACATTTCGAGCAGATGTGTGCGAAAGCGCAGAAAGGTCTGTTACAACCTTTAGCCTCGTTGAAATTATTGCAGATCTCTTTACCTTCAGCATAGGAACGAGGTCTGCCATAACGATCTGTAGGCGCATTGCGACATTTGTTTTCCGGCATACTGATACTTATTTGTTGAAGTTGCAAAGGACAAAACGGGGTCGTGTGGTCGACTAAATTGCATAATTTGCACGTGGAGACTTGGAATCCTGCTGATATCAGAGACACTATATCACGATCACGTTTTGACCAATCTACTTTTACTTTTTTCTCGTGCAGTAAGACGGGTGCCATAGCAGAAAACATCTTGTGGTATCCATAGAACTCTTACCAAAGAAATTGTAATTGTCAATAATATCATCCTCGTAGGCATCTAGTTCTGCTCGTCTATCGGGGTAAACAGATTTTTTTGTATTTACCAAATGCTTTCAGAAATTCAAAAACTGATAAGGCACGGTTAAGACATGGATTAGGTTTCCCGCTAAGTTGAACTTCAAAGCTTTCTGTCGAAATACTTTGCTTTTGTGGGCACTCATAATTCGGTGTAAGGTGGCTAAATTTATATCCTTACCCTCAATTATTTGTTTCTGCAGAGGTGACGAAACTATATCTACATTAGTAAATGAATCAGTTCGAAAGCCTTGAAAAAAGTTGGATTACTTTGCTGAAGAGTATTGTTGATGTCAGGGTTGTCGATACTTTTGTACCACTGTTGTAGGCCATAGGTGTTTCAAGCCGAATCATCATTTTCACGCTTCATATATTGGATGACGGTATCTAAACATTGAGTAACAGATGTCAAAACTCCTAATAAGGATGGCGTGTCATTACTCTACGTTTGTCATGCTGGCACCTGCTGTCGACGTGGCAGACGAATCATTCCGCTGTTCTGTTAACACGGAAGTTTGAGGCGATTTACTGAGCTGTTGTGATGGAATTGGTTCTGAAATAGTCCCTGCGTTCACTACAACATCTGATTGCTTATGCTTACTTTTCTCTAATAATTTCTTGAGAACAGTTTTAGGAAGAATTTAATGCACTTTAATGCCAATATCTGCAAGCAATTGTTCTAACTGAGCGATTGTTATAGATGGTTTGCATCATCATGGCTGCTATTAATGTAAGGGTGTGGTCTCTTTGACTGTCGTTTAGATTTCCATGAAGCCATAATAAAGTTAAACAAAATCTTACCGTATGCGGAAAAATATTCCCAAATGCTAAAGTGTTTGTCACTAAATGTCGCTCATTGTTAACAGAGAAATATACACAATAATTGTACCGGAATATTCAATTTGTTTTTGAAGATCACACAGCTTCAATACAATGTTAGTTCCATTTCACATATAAAACCGTTATAATCCACTATACAGCCAGATAAATGTTTTTGTCCAATGAAATAATAGCCAAAATAGCCAAAAAAAAAATAAAAATTTTCACTTCGAAATACCATGCGCTTTGCTGAATCAACAGAGACGAACAATCTGGGGTTCTACCAAAGAGTGCAGGGGCAAAAACTACTTTTTTTCTAATGAATAAACATAGATTATATGTATTATAATCAACCTAGAACGTAAAAACTTTATAAATCTTAGTATATATCTAATGATATCAGAAAATTCAAAAATTTTAAATGCGGTTGGAAAATTTATTCTTGATAATATATAACTTTTGCTATATATTTTATATGCTGAAAATTTGATCACACTATCTCATATATAGCCATTATGTATATGTGCATGTTGAATGTATTATCTATCTACTGTATAATCTTTTTGTCTTTTCTTTTTTATGTATATGCTCATGAAGCCCTATGTGGGTCAGTGCTTTGATAAATAAAATTTGTTCTATGCTCTATAAACTACTCTATTGTAATCCTGTATTTTTGTTTTGCTTTTCCTAGTTTTTAAAACTTATTGAATAATTTGAAATTTTATCGTACATGTATCAAAGTTTATCGTTATGGAGCTTTCCGTTGCCAATCCTCGTTTCCTGCCATTTTTTATATCAGGTTATCGTCTTTAAAACTATATAGACATCATTCTGCTAATAAATATAAATCTTTTAAATTCTAACATCCTGCGAACTGAAAACGACATGTTAAAAACTAAAGTTTTATTTAAATTTAAGATTTGATGTGCTTTTTCTAATAATTCAAGCTAAAATTGCTTCGTTGTGATCTAAAACACAATTTAGATAAATAAAATTTATAGAAAATAACTTACAGGAAATTATGATACTTTATATCTATAAATGAACTACAACTTTAACAGTTAAACGGACATTCCTTTAAACTGAAAAAAGAAAATCGGTAATTGCTAAGTGTTTTGGGAAGTTGTGCGATGGATTTACTGTACTCTTATTCATCGAAACCTTGAATGCAGAAAATGTACCAAAATGTTGTGTGCAATCGAATGTTTTAAGCTAGATCGTTCTTATAAAATCACTTATTTTGATATAATTTGTAGTTCGTAACTCGTTTTTTCTTTAGAAGAGAAAATGTAAATAATATGAAAAGAATAAGTTAAGCTCACATGACCCATAGGGTCAGTGCAAGCTATTGCCATCACTTGGCGTACGTCGTCCCTCCATCGTCTGTAAACTTTTCACATTTCATCTCCTCTGGAACCATTGAAGCAAATTCAACAAAACTTTACAGTAATGAACTACTAAAGGTCCTATACAAAGATTGCTAACTTCGGTCAGATCCGATGAAAAACATGGCCGCCATCGGGGAACATAGTTTAACATTGTACCCAATGGGAAAATTTCATTTTCATCTTCTCATCTGAAATGACTGAAGCAAATTCAACCAAACTTGACAGGAATAATGTATTGAAGGTCCTTTACAAAGATTCTTATTTATATATTTTCTTCTGATCAGATAAAAAAATGGACGCCAGCGCAGAACTTGGTTTGAACATAGGAACCAATGGGAAAAATCACATTCCATCTTCCCCTCTGAAACAGCTTCAGCAAATTCAACCAAACTTTACAGGAATGATGTACTAAGGGTCCTTTACAAAGATTGCTGATTTCGTTCAGATCCGATAACAAACATGATCGCCAACACGGAACATAGTTTAACATTGGACCCCATGGGAAAATCATATTTTCATCTTCTCCTCTGATAGTAGTGAAGCAAATTCAACCAAACTTTACTGGAATAATTTATGGAGGGTAGTTTACAAATATTGCTCATTTCGCTTCGACCCTACAAAAAAACATGACCGCCAGTGCGGAAGTTTAACATTGGATCTTGGGAAAAGTCGCATTTTCATCTTCTCTTCTGAAACAACTGAAGCAAATTTAACAAGCTTTATAGGAATGATGTATGGAAAGTCCTTTGCAACAATTGCTCATGTCGTTCTGCTCCGACAAAAAACATGGCCACCAGAGCAGAACGTAGGTTTAACAAAGGACTTTAATGGAAGAACCTTTATTAAAATTGCTTATTTTGTTTTGATCTGATCATAAACAAGACCGCCAGTACAAAACATATTTAATCATAGGACCCTATGGAATAAATATTACGTTTATCACTTGCTGTAAGTATTTAGTCGGGAGAGCGATTCAGGCTCAGTGTCTAAGCTTCTACTTTTACTGTTATCATGGGAGACAATGTAAATGTCTCTTTCTATGCATGCATCATCCGCCATCTTAGAAACGATGTATATGGAATATTTGGAAATTGTAAATGGAGTTAGTAAAAAAAATACCCAACAGAATCGTCAAGAACCAAAGTCCATGATGAGGCAAAAAGACAAAACAGGTGAAAACCCGCAGTGGCCCTGACTTGGTACAAGCATTTCAGAATAAATGGTTGATTAATGAATGAAAACAAAATAAGATGAAGTTTTACAATTACGTTTTAATTGTTGATAAAATACACTTACAAAGATAAACAACAATAATAGTAACTTATAAATTATACAAGATAGAACATTTTTTGTCCCAAAATCCGTATAAATCCACAAGTGGTCTTTTGAAATGTCAACTATATTGATTAATATAAAATGATTAATGATAAATTAGTCAGATGTGGATAGAAATAGAGTAAATCATTAGGAAAGGATAAAAGTTGTTTCAGTTTCATCTACAATTTGCATGAACTAACGGTTGTTGTGAGGAATTAGGAGTTTTGTGCATAATCTTTGTCTATTTTGTGTCATAATGTTTATTAAAAACACTAACAAATGGTCGTTTGTACTGAAACAATATACAAATCTAAAAACATCGATGCGATGGCTGATATTCATCCGAAACTAAAGTTGTAGTTCATAGACCCATAGAGATAGATTGTTTGAATGACTGATAGTGGTCTAGAGCAGCAAAACTCTAAATTATTTCAACACTTACGAAATACTGTTCTAGTTCATATTTCTTGTGAATAGAAGGTTACAGATTACTCAAAAGATGGCATTTTGATGCTGGTTGTGTTACCTGTATCTTAAATTTCACACACTTTGTGTTGAGAAGGTTTGCATCAAGGGCAAACCATTGTAAACAACAATGAACGAAAGTTGCAAGAAAATGATGATTCACAATAGTGCTCCAAAACTGTAATTACTTGTTCTAATATTTTAAGTTTGAACCAGAATTATGAGTGTTTAGAGTATATATATATCTTGTAAAACAAAAGCGACTTAAGCTTCATAATACAACAAAGAAACAATTAAAAAACAAACAACAAAATCGGTTCTCAACAGACAATACTTTCATATCTTTACATTGAAAACATTGTTTAACGTTTTCCAAAATTGAAACACCCTGTTTTAGTAAAATGACAGATATGGATTGACCGAGAAAAGCCAAGTTGATTTTTCTTGCGTCGATAAAAACCAAAATGTTTCAGTAGATTAATAGCATATTTAACCACAAATAATCTATTGGGTCAATCTATAGAAATCAATCTATACATCGGCAAACGAATACCGAAGCAAGAACGAGGAAAGGGGAATTTCTAAAATCATTAATCATAAATCATAAAATCATTTTTTTGAAATTATGGATTTCCTTCGTTTGGGTTCTAGTGCTGCTGATGAGGAATAAATTTCCGAAATGGCCATACAGCTCATTAAAATTATTGCAGCTGGAGTTAACATATGTGTTATGGTCTCGTGTTCATTTATTCCATATCCTTTCGTCAAATATGTAATATCACGGCAATTCACAGCAACACGAATGCAGACAGTATGACAAAAACAAAAGTGAACAAGAACGCCGCAATTATTATTCTCGTCAATTTGCATGTGTTTTGCGGGTGCATTCGGGTTTTTTTAAAATTTGCAACAATATTGCTCTAGTCATTACGTTATCCTGTCTCTACGAAAACCAGGAAGGGTAATTCAGCATTAAGATTTTTTTAAATAAAAAATAATAATAATAATAAACAAACAAAAAAACACGTCTTTGAATTCAAAATTCAAGAAAAAATATCCCGGTTTTATCCGAAATCATCTAAAACTATTTCAGAATTAACAAACAAAAAAACGATCAAAACCTACCTTTCTACCGGATTTGACATGTTCAGCACGACAGGTGTCTTGTAAGAAGCAGGAGATTCTTACTCTGTCGGTGCACCTGATCTCACCCTTGGTTTTTTATTGGGTCCGCGTTCGTCTTTCTATGTGTGAGTGTTTCTTATCCGTATATACTATCTGATTCATTGTTTTTCTCGATGTTGCAATTGTCCTGCGATTGTTCGTTTTAGATAACAAATAACATAATACCGAAGTTGCTGTTAATTTGGATTCTGTGTATGCGCATTTCGACAACTAATGTCTCTTCAGTGCAGATAAAATGAAGATATTGGAAATCCATATACCGAAATATGTATAAAGACTGACAGAGAACAAATTACCAAAAATTAATCTTAATAGAAAGGCCAAAATCAGCTACGGACAGAGCTATGCAAGAGGATTGACGGTTTATTTTCTCACTTACTTTCTTAATTGTTCCAAGTATGTGAGGCGTATGGTTTAATATCTTTCTTTATGTTGTGTAAAAAGTAAAAGGTATACCATAACTGTCCAGATCATTATTATATTACAGTGCAAAAAATTATTATTATTCAATTACGAACTAGTTTTTGAGAAATTCAATCATTTAACATTTACATGCGTGTGGTGGCTTTAGATTAAGCGTGTTTAATATGCTCAAAATAGAGAAATTATACCAACTTGTAACGTCTTCTCCTTTATAATTATAGATATACAATTTTATAGTAATATATTCACGCGAATAAATGTAAAAAATATATAAAGCAAATAAACAGTATAAAAAATAACAAAAAGATATATGAAAAAAATTCTAAAGTAAAAAGAAGAAAAAGCATTATAATCAAAACGAAATCAATAAGATATAATGTCGTTGCTTGCTTGCAATTTGTCTGAGTCCGTGTACATATTAACTGTAATTACTACAATATCATGAGAAAGCGGTTTGTGCCTTTAGTGTGAGTATGAACATATTTAATATTCATTTTAAGCCTCTGTAAGGTCAACTTTATCAGCTGCTAGTAAATCTAAGTCTTTTTAACATGATTCCGTGTCAGTGATTGTTTTATCTCTATAGATAGGACATTCCCAGACGGAAGGCCTAGAATCCAGTTACCTGAAGATCTTACACATAATATACTGGCCTTTCACTGATGATTAGACGCGACATGACGACTCTTGGCCAAAGTTTGGTTTTTCTTCTGTAATGCAATAGTGTTTTACCAACAAACTAGGTTCCTTGCGATAGGGGAGCAATAACAACTCAAAGCCACCATGAGATCTTCAATGAACAATGAGGAAACCCCACACCCAACGTCAGGTAGTATATCGGTATTGGGTTTTATTCTTATGTGTATTATACTATTAGGAGACGGGTTAGAGAAATGGGAGGTTTTGGTACAAATAAACCGATTTGAACTTACTAATAGCTTTTGCTAGTGCTGATACCAAGTCCGGCTATCCCGTGTTCCAATCTTTATTTGACGATTCAATTAAGGTTCGGTTCTCGCTTACTTCATGTTTGTCTTTAGTCTGTTATGTGTTTGTTGAAGTGCAGTTTGATTGTGAAATGTGGCATGTGATTGCAATTTTCGGTCATTGTGGTTATTAACTGCTTTGTTTGTAATTAAAAGAGAAAATAATAAAGAAATTTCAAAATGTTCACAACGACATGCATGATCCGATATTACGTTAAATCGATATTATATTAACTGATGGTTTGTGCAATCAACGAAATTAAGTTCCAAACGAACGTGAATTTCCGAAGATTTTAAATGTATAGAATACAAAAACAAGAATTAAAGCACGCACGAGATAGTTATATATATGAAAAACTACGAAAATTGATGTCCATGACTAAAAGTTCTTCCTTAGTAGTAGAATGTAGCAAACAATTTGAAAGAATTAACAAACAGGTAGTTTTAAGATTTATAAATGCGGTTACTGAAGGAGATAAAAATATTGGTCGCCATGAACTGTAGATGATAAGAAATAAAGACGTTTTAATAATGTACAAAAGAACGACGAAATGTTTCTGGCATTTTGACCGGAAAAATTTTTCATCAACTTAAAGACAACTCTTACGCTGCATTCATGTCAATTAGTCTCGTTGTTTATAAAGTTTAGTAATTTTACTACAGTCTATAAGAATAAACATCCCACAAACTAAACTCAAAATCGTTATTCCCAAAGTACCCATTGTAAAAGAGGATTTTCTACCATCAGTTGCAGATGAAATACTTCTTTTATATGCCGATGTATTCTTGTAATTGACACGTAAAGCGTTGCTCATATTATTCAGTTCCACTTTCATGATTGCTCTTAGTTCATCACGCGTTAGATTATTTCCAATGAAATGAAGCCATTTATTAGTGTAACCGTTACATGGACAAAGACAACCAAGGAAACTTCGTTGGTTGTTTTGTACAGCAGTTGTTTCTAGTTTTGTGGCACGATTCGTTATGACAGTCGAATTAGCTTGTACTTCAGTCGAGGCTCCCAATGTAATAGCTGTGTCTTGTTGGTGTGAAGTTGAGAATTCCGCTTCGACAGTTGTGGCTGGTTTGTGTGTAGTTGGACTTTCCGTTAATCGCTGTGTAGTTGGGTTTCCCGTTAGTTGTTGTGTAGTAGAGCGTTCCGTTGGTAGCTCTGTAGTTAAGTATTCAGTTATCACAGATGTGTCAATTTGTTGCATTGTTGAAGTTTCTGGAAAAAAAATGTACCACAAACGTTTTTAATTATGTAAATTTTGACTTTAAAAGTACACCGACATTCACATTCTTTGACGGTTTATAAAGACGTCCTGAAAGAACACGAGTCTTGCTAAAAGACGACAATTCCTTCCCATATTTGAGTAATAAATTTATATAACAAAATCATTTTACTTTTTAATTCTAATTTCCCTTTTTATGTTTCAACTTGTACATGTATAGTTATTCTGGCTAAGTGCTTTTTTCTCGCCGGATACCCAATCTTGCCACCTGCCATTTGTATAAAAGCGTTTACGTTTTTCTGGGGGAAGTTTTAGCTCCCTATAAAGTCAAATACTTGTTAATTTGAAACGTTAATTAAAATTTTTGATGGCCATTTTCAGCTAGTAGAAAAGTTGTGAATAACGAGATAGGGTACCTGGTGATAGTGTACTCAGCTAGTATTTATGAAGCAAGGTTCAAAATAATATGTTGCTATATTTTTGGGAAATACTTAAGTGATTCAAAGTGCATGTATAAAGCACCAATCAATTGACTGGATATTGATAAAACGGGACATCCGTGCAAACAAATATCAATGTTGAAAGGATAAAAGCACTGAAAGTTCGCTTGCTAACAAGTGATAGACACGCTCTTTAATTGTCCAATTAATAGAAAATGAAAATTATCGTATATAATTCAGTAACACTATGAAAATGGTCAAGTTGCACAGAAAACAAAAAAAAAAAAAAAAAAGAGAAAACAAAAAACGTTTCCATGATCATGGTCAGCAGGCAGATCATTTCATACAAGCAAACATCAGAAGGTTACTTTAATTACTGTTAATTTAGGTTCTGCAGAAGCCATTTCGACAATTTCTGTTCCTCTTTTGGTGATCAAATAAAATAAAAATGAAAATTATCTGAAAGTGTACGTATTCTGTAAAAATTTACCAGCCCTAACCTAAAAACTATTAACAAAAAATGTAAGACTACAGCCTATGTAGCTATGACATTGAACAAAACACAAGGTTTAAATTTACAGTTGAAAGAGAAAAATGACATCTTGACATTATGTAAAACAAGATCAGGGCACATGGTTCATAACACTAATCAGATTGGATCCCATTCACATACCATTACTACAAAATTAGGAACAACTGAGGTGTTAAGACAAAAGATAAATAAGAACAAAAAATTTCTAAGAAATGGCCATTACAAACCATATCAAACTATTTCGAAAACAGGAGCGATTGGAGGTCACTTCACTTATATTGAAACAATACTAATAATAATACTCCCATTTATACTAACATTAGCAAGAGTTTATATGATTTTTCGTCTTAATTAAATTGTAGAATTACCTTCTAAAGATGTACATAAAAAGTCTTTTAAATCCAAGCAATCGGTGGTGTGGAAACCAAACTCTGAACTTCTTGCTAATCGTATACAGAAATGTCTTGACTGATCATCTGGTTCAACAGTAACTCCCCATGGAAGATATGTTGGTTCTAGACCATTCAGAAACCGATATATGTAAGGAGGGTAATGAATTGTCTGGTCAAGTTTCAAACCTATCCAGACATCATTAAAACGTCTGCAAAATAAAATTATTATTAAAATAAATTCAAATTCAAGATCTGTGTCCAGATTTTTATCATCAAGGAACGAAATAAATAAACGAAATGAAAAAGAACGTCACAAAACTAAAGCACTAGCAGTATAAAAACCTACAAAATTTGAAGTATCATCAGGTGCTCCGGCGCCCTTCACACTGCATGTGAAAATTAACTATCAAAGGATATAGAGTAAATGCACATGAAACAAAGTCCCCACAAAAAGCATGGTATATCCAGGCAAACGAACAGCGCTTTTATTATTGTTGTTCTTCATCTTGAAGTCAGCACGAGGCCTTCAAAAGCTTTGCTCAAACCTCAAACCTCAAAGTAAGTTAAAGACGTCCCTTAGCTTCGTTTTTAGCGGAATTCTCACCTAAGTGTCGAACAATGCCACATCCATGTCTTTTGTGTTCATAGATACGGGATCCTCAACAAACATAAAAAAAACTGGCAAAGTGCTCTTACAATCACTTTCATTCGTTGTCCGAAAAAAAAAACAATAGTGTCTAAAGCTAGTGGACGATTATAACATATAGACAAACACAGGACACTCATCAAGTCGATTGTAAGAAAACTTTGCAATAAAAAAATATCGAAATGTGGGTACTTTAAATGAATGGTGAGAATAACGTAAGTGAGAACAAAACTGTAAGTCTAAACAAACAATAGAAGGGCAATGGCAGCGTCGGAAAAACAAAGAAACAAAGACATAACATGAGCACGGCAAAGAAAAGAAAATGAAGACACATAATTTATATACAAAAATAAACAACACGGACCGAATTAAAAACCATGGGTGAGATCAGGTGCACTGGTAGAGTAAGCATCTCCTGCTTCTTATATGACACCCGCCGTGTTGAACATGTCAACTCCGGTAGTAAAGTCAAATCCGGTAGAGGAAAATCAAACTTTAGTGGCAAAGAGAAAGATCTGTTGTCATCTGGGAAACATATACCACATAGCGGTCCACAAGATTGTGATGTCGACCGTAAAACTTCTGTAGTGATGACCTCAAGCTATGGGCAACATACCCTTGCTTTAGTAGCCTATTTGTAAACAACCGAGCTCTATCAAGGTATCACTATATCGACCACATTTTGAAATAACAAAAATAATAAATGTCATACTTTGATATTATAGTAGTATATCCATATGAGAAATTCTCTCACGAATAAGTCCACCATAAAGGTAATATATATAGAGAGAGAGGAACTAGCTCGTTTAGACTTGTACATGGAATAATATAGAAAATAAAATTATGGATAAATTGAAATGTGACCCTAAACAATGTAAATATTTATAATTTATTTTTGGAGCAAGTAAAAGAAACACTTACGGGGCAAAACACAAATAATAATATGAAATAAATACAGAAATTAAAGACTGGGAACAAACAATACCACATCTTTCTTGATATCGAGGGACTCTGTTCTTCAAAATTTTAATTTTCAAACTCTTTCATAGAATTTTGGCATGTTACTCTTATTTGCATCAATGCAAACTAAAGGTAACAGAACTTTGTACCTTCTGTTCTGAAACTAAGGAAAAACTAATACATATTGTTTTTTGGAATGTTCATTTGTGCAAAATTTTTAGATTTGTATTGGAAATGCATTTAATTGCTGTGAAAATACCATTCCTCTTTACCCAAAAGATTTTTGGTGTGACAAATGAATCACATATCATATTTTACTTATTCTGAAGCATTTTATTTATAAATGTAGATGTGATTGAAAAAAATGTCTGTTAAGGGGGAACTGAATATCTAAAATACTATATTAACATAGAAAAAATTTTGCACTGTACCTATCCCATGCACAGAATAATAAAATTAATAGAAAAGCGGTCACTTCAAAAGGCAATAGTCGTATAAAAGTATATTATTGATTTATATATATAAAAACAAATAAAGTAACTATAACAACACTAAAGATGTAAAAATATGTACGAAATTCTGTTATATTTCAGGTCTCCTTGACCCTTTTTCAGACACATATCGACTAACAAAAGATGTACAATCAGTCAGATGCTGTAACAATTTACTCAAATACATAAACCAACAAAACTTTTCAATTTGATTTTGTATGTATAATTAACCAATAACTTTTAAAAATAAGCCACATTTACTAAAGTGGCATTTAAAACAAGTAAACTTACCGAAAAGTTTTAATGTATGATTTTGCAGCGTTATGCTTCTCTTCAGTATCCAACATTGCAAGTTCCATGTCCTTTTCTGAACAAAGTTTCACAGAGTCCGCCCAATTTTTTTTCAATCCATCACTATAGAAGAAATCTAAAATATATATAACAATAAGAACAAGTTATAACTGTGTTCGCAAGTGAAACACAAAAGTCTCCCAAACGAACTCCGATATCGGATTCCTCATCATTATAAAACCCCCTTTCAAAACAATTTGAGCAGGGGTTCCCCCTATATTTTACTTCATACATATAGTTGAAATCAAAACATAACACACAGCAAGACACGTTTTTCTCAAAATTATAGCCCTCTGGCTTGGTTTCCATGGCAACCAAATGCTGGATTTTCCATTAAAACCCATTTGATACCCTGTTTCAAAAGAAAATTTGGGCAGGGGTTCCCCTTATTATCTAAGTAATACATATAGCTGTAATAAAAATACAAATATCAACAGTAAATACGATTTTCTCAAAATTTCAATTTTTTGGTGTGGTTTCCATGGCAACCATAATTTATTTGACATCCCAAATACTGTAGATCTTTGTCTTGCATCACACAACCTTCCAAAGAATTTTGACAGAGCTAGGCTTGATAGTTTTTGAGATACAGTGAAAACATTCAAAAATTCATTTTCCGATAGAGTTACTATAGGACGACCCCATCCCTTTTTGACTACCCCAAAAGTACCCTTAATGGACCCCCTTTGAAAATTTTTTTAATGTTTGCACATTTAGATACAGGGGGCTAATATGCTACCAAGTTTGAAAGCTCTAGGTCTTATGGTCTCTGAGATTTTCAATGGACAAGTTCATTGCGACGAGAAGAAAGGGAAAGAATAATAATAACAAGTTATAACTGTGTTCGCAAGCGAAACACAAAAGTTTCCCAAACGAACTCCCATATCGGATTCCTGGGCATTTTAAAACCCCCTTTGAAAAAAAATTTGAGCAGGGGTTCCCCTTATAATTTACTTTATACATATAGTTGAAATCAAAACATAACACACAGCAGAAAACATGTTTTTCTCAAAATTATAGCTTTTTGGCTTGGTTTCCATGGCAACCAAATGCTCCATTATCCATAACAATGAATTTCATACCTTGTTTAAAAAAAATTTGGGCAGGGGTTCCCCTTATAACCTAAATAGTACATATATATCTGTAATGAAAATACAATTATCAATAAAAAACGTGTGTGTCTTCTCAAAATTTCAATTTTTTGTATGGTTTCCATGGCAACAGTACTAATTAAGCAAAATTATAGCTTTTTGGCTTGGTTTCCATAGCAACCAGATGCTCCATTATCCATAACAATGAATTTCATAAAATGTTTCAAAAAAATTTGGGCAGGAGTTCCCCTTATAACCTAAATAATACATATAGCTGTAATGAAAATATAATTATCAACAATAAATGCACAACTAGATACATGGGGCTAACATGATACAAAGTTTCAAAGCTCTAGGTCAAAAGGTCTCTGAGATCTACTCCGGACAAGTTCATCCGGACGAGAAGAAAGAAAGAAGAATAATAGTAACTAGTGTTCCTATGTTTGGATACAAACATAAAAGTCTCCCAAACCTCCCATGGACACAGGAGATGGCTTTTTATTTGAGTTCAGCACAATCTTGACAACCCATCTGTGAAATTTCATCCAATTTGGAGCACTTTCAATTTTCCCGCCTTTTTTCCGTTTCCATGGCAACGGCGGCCATTTTGAATTTTTTGGACCCAAAAATGTGTTCTACTATTTGCATACATCCTTCCTGTGAAGTTTCGTTCAATTTAGAGCACTTTCAATTTTCCCACTTTTTTTGTTTCCATGGCAACGGCAGCCATTTTGAATTTTTTGGGCACATTAATGTGTTATACTATTCGAATCCATCCTTCCTGTGAAGTTTCGTTCAATTTGGAGCACTTTCAATTTTCCCGCCTTTTTTCCGTTTCCATGGCAACGGCGGCCATTTTGAATTTTTTGGGCCCAAAAATGTGTTCTACTATTTGTATACATTCTTCCTGTGAAGTTTCGTTCAATTTGGAGCACTTTCAATTTTCCAGCCTTTTTTCCGTTTCCATAGCAACGGCGGCCATTTTGAATTTTTTGGGCCCAAAAATGTGTTCTACTATTTGTATACATCCTTCCTGTGAAGTTTCGTTCAATTTGGAGCACTTTCAATTTTCCCGCCTTTTTTCCGTTTCCATGGCAACGGCGGCCATTTTGAAATTTTTTGGCCCAAAAATGTGTTCTACTATTTGTATACATCCTTCCTGTGAAGTTTCATTCAATTTGGAGCACTTTTAATTTTCCCGTCTTTTTTCCGTTTCCATGGCAATGGCGGCCATTTTGAAAATTTCAAGACCCAAGTGCACCCCGCGGCATGGGTATCTATCATCCTGTGAAGTTTCATAAAGATGAGACCAATATTCTCCGAGAAAACTTCCGGACAAGTTCAGTGGCGAAGAAGTCGGAATAATAATAATAATAATAATAATAAGAAAAGTAATAATAAAAATTTATAACTGTATCAGGATGCTGATACAAAAGTCTCCCAAACGAACTCCAAAATTGGAAACCCAGGCTAAAAATCACTTCCACACATCATAGCCAACCTGTCTGTTGAGTTTCATTCAATTCTGGGCACTTTCAATTTTCCCACCTTTTTTTCTGTTTCCATGGTAACCGGTACCATTTTGAAGTCTTGGAGACCGGAACCCTATTTCCCATGTTCTAAGCAACCTTTCTGTAAAGTTTCATTCAATTCGGAGCACTTTCATTTTCCCGCCTTTTTTGCAATTTCCATGACAACCGGTGCCAAATTGTAGTCTTGGAGACTGGAACCCTATTTCCCATAGCCAAAGCAACCTTTCTGTAAAAATTCATCCAATTCCCAGCACTTTCATTTTCCCGCCTTTTTTGCAATTTTCATGGCAACCGGTGCCAAGTTAAAGCCTTGGAGACCAGAAACCATTTCCCCGTGTCCTAGGCAACCTTCCTGTAAAGTTTCATCCAATTCTGAGCACTTTCATTTTCCCGCCTGTTTTGCCGTTTCCTTGGAACCCGGTGCCATTTTGAAAATTTCAAGACCTGTTTGCACCTTTCGGGATAGGGATCCATCTTCCTGTGAAGTTTGGTGAAGATCGGACTATTAGTTTTCGAGAAAATGGTCGGACAAATTTTGAGGCGGAAAGACAAGAAGAACAAGAAAAATAAAAATAAGAATTGAGTAAAAACAATAAGTCTCCCCAAACTTCGTTTGGGAGACTTAATAAGAAACGGTAGTAAAACAATAAGTCTCCCCAAACTCCGTTTGGGAGACTTAATAAGAAACGCAACAAAAACAATAAGTATCCCAAACTTCGTTTGGGAGACTTAATAATAATTAGAAACGCAACAAAAACAATAAGTCTCCCAACTTCGTTTGGGAGACTTAATAAGAAACGCAGCAAAACAATAAGTCTCCCAAAACTTCGTTTGGGAGACTTAATAAGAAACGCAGCAAAAACAATAAGTCTCCCCAAACTTCGTTTGGGAGACTTAATAACTCTGTTCGCAAGCGAAACACAAAAGTCTCCCAAACGAACTCCCATATCGGATACCAAGGCATTACGAGACTCCCTTTTGAAAAAAAAATTGGGTAGGGGTTTCCCCTCATAGCCTATGTAAAAAAAAATTCTAGTTTTGCTTTTATGAAACCAAATGCTCTTTTGTCCATTACATCCAATTTCAGACCCTTTCCAAAAAAAATTGTGCAGGGGTTCCCCTTATAACGTATTTAATACATATTTTTCCAAATTCCTTTTTTTTGTCAGAAAACTTAATTTTTCAACAAAAAGTATGTTTCTAGTTTTGATTCCATGGCAACAAAGTGCTCTTTTGTCCATTACACCCCATTTAAGACCCTTTCCAAAAAAAAAAAATTGGGCAGGGGTTCCCCTTATTAGCTGTGTAATACATATTTCTCGAAATTCCTTCTTTTTTATCAGAAAACCTGATTTTCCCCAAAAATATGCTTTTCGTTTTGTTTCCATGCCAATCAAATGCTCTTTTGTCCATTGCATCCAATTTCAGATCTCTTTCCAAAGAAAATTTGGGCAGAGGTTCCCCTTATAACCTATTAAATACATATTTCTCAAAATTCCTTGTTTTTGTCAGAAAACTCAATTTTCCAACAAAAGATACGTTCTGGTTTTGTTTCCATGGCAACAATGTGCTCTTTTATCCATTACATCCAATTTCAGACCCTTTCCAAAAAAAAAATTGGGCTGGGGTTCCCCTGATAACCTATTTAATACATATTTCTCAAAATTCCTTTTTTTTTGTCAGAAAACTCAATTTTTAACAAAAAATACGTTTCTGGTTTTGTTTCCATGGCAACAAAGTGCTCTTTTGTCCATTACACCAAATTTCAGACCCTTTCCAAAAAAAAAATTGTGCAGGGTTCCCCTTATAAGCTATGTAATACATATTTCTCAAAATTCCTTCTTTTTTATCAAAAAACCTGATTTTCCCCAAAAATATGCATTTGGTTTTATTTCCATGGCAACCAAATGATCTTTTGTCCATTACATCCAATTTAAGATCTCTTTCGAAAGAAAATTTGGGCAGGGGTTCCCCTTATTACCTATTTAATACATATTTCTCAAAATTCCTTTTTCTTTGGTAAGAAAACCCAATTTTTCAACAAAAAATATGTTTCTGGTTTTGTTTCCATGGCAACAAAGTGCTCTTTTGTCCATTACACCCAATTTCAGACCCTTTCAAAAAAAAATTTGGGCAGGGGTTCCCCTTATAATCTTTGTAATATATATTGCTGTAATTAAGATACTATTATCAACAGAAACTACTATTTTCCAAAAATTTCAATTTTTTGGTATGGTTTCCATGGCAACGGTAGTTATCTTGAAATTTCCTATGCCGTGGAACCCTTTCTTACATGACCCTTACCTTTATGATTAAGTTTCATGGAGCTAGTGTTAATAGTTTTTGAGAAACAATGAAAAAAAATGGTGAAAAACTTTCAAAATTTCAATTTCCCATAGGGTTACTATAGGACGACCCCATCCCTTTTTGATACCCCTAAATGTACCCTTAATGGACCCCCTTCTGAAAAATTTCTGATGATTGCACATCTAGATACATGGGGCTAATATCCTAAAAAAATTGAAAGCTCTACGTCTGATGATCTCTGAGATTTTGTGCGGACAAGTTCACTGTGGACGAGAAGAAAGGGAAAGAAGAATAACTAGATTTGCAATTGCAGGCAATAGCCGATGTCACCCCAGACCACCAATTCGACGATTCCACCTTATTCGTAGCCTGAAAATCTATCCAGAAATCAATTTTTGTTGAAATCCAACAATGTTGAAATTTTGACGTATTTCGGCGGCCATCTTGGAAATGGCGGCCATTTTGAAAATTTTTAAACCTTTTGGACAAACACCAGATGGTGATGCAACTTTGTAGAAAGTTTGAAATCATTTGATTCAGCCACTTAAAAATAATCGATCGGACAAAATTTGTGGAAGAAGAAGAATAATAATATGGAGAAGAAGAAACGTAGAATAACAACATGTCACCCCGACTACGTCTGGGGTGACATAATAAGAAACGGAGGAATAACAATATGTCGTCCCGACTACGTCTGGGGCGACATAACTAGATTTGCAATTGAAAGCAATAGCCGATGTCACCCCAGACCACCAATTCGACGATTCCACCTTATTCGTAGCCTGAAAATCTATCCAGAAATCAATTTTTGTTGAAATCCAACAATGTTGAAATTTTGACGTATTTCGGCAGCCATCTTGGAAATAGCGGCCATTTTGAAAATTTTCAAACCTTTTGGACAAACTTCAGATGGTGATGCAACTGTGTGCAAAGTTTGAAATCATTTGGTTCAGCCACTAAAAAATAATCGATCGGACAAAATTTGTGGAAGAAGAAGAATAATAATATGGAGAAGAAGAAACGTAGAATAACAACATGTCACCCTGACCACGTCTGGGGTGACATAATAACTAGATTTGCAATTGCAAGCAATAGCTGATGTCGCCCCTGGCAGCCAATTCGATGCTTCCATCTTGTTCGCAGTATCAAAATCTACCTAGAAATCAATTTTCGACAGTTGAAAGTTGAAATTTTGACGTATTTTGAAAATAAAATATTAAAACGCACATCTTCAAATGGTGATCCAACTTTGTGCCAAGTTTCATGAAGTTCTTACCATGCATCACTGAGTAATTTCATGGACAACTTTTGCCTGGAATAATAAAGAATAATAATAATAATAATAATAAAAATAACAAACGGAGGAATAACAAAATGTCGTCCCGACTACGTATGGGGCGACATAATAATAACTAGATTTGCAATTGCAAGCAATAACTGATGTCGCCCCTGGCAGCCAATTCGGTGATTCCATCTTGTTCGCAGCGTCAAAATCTACCTAGAAATCAATTTTCATTGAAATCCGACAACGTTGAAATTTTGACGTATTTTGGCGGCCATCCTGGAAATGGCGGCCATTTTGAAAATTTTTTTCGCAGCCTGCACTCCCCGTTATGGTGATCTAACTTCCTGCTAAGTTTCATTTAATTACATCAAACCATTCTCTCAAAATAGTCCGGACAAGAATGTGTGGAAGAACAATAATAATAACAAAGAATAAGAAAAAGAAGAATCAGAACAATAACAATATGTCGCCCCGACATTCGTCTGGGGTGACATAATAACAAAGAATAAAAAGAAGAAACAATACAATAACAATATGTCGCTCCGACTACGTCTGGGGCGACATAATAATAATAATAATAATAATAATAATAATAACAAAGAATAAAAAGAAGAAACAATATGTCGCCCCGACTACGTCTGGGGCGACATAATAATAATAATAACTAGATTTGCAATTGCAAGCAATATCTGATGTCGCCCCTGGCAGCCAATTCGATGATTCCAGCTTGTTAGCAGCGTCAAAATCTGCCTAGAAATCAATTTTCGTTGAAATCGGACAAAGTTGAAATTTTGACGTAAAATGGCAGCCGTCTTGGAAATGGCGGCCATTTTGAAATTTTTTTCACCGTCATGCAAAACTTCACATGGTGTTTCAACTGTGTGCCAAGTATCAAGCGATTCTGTTCAGGCAACTCTGAGAACTCGCATGGACAAAATTTATTGGAAGTAAAATAATAATAACTAGATTTGCAATTGCAAGCAATAGCTGATGTCGCCCCTGGCAGCCAATTCGATGATTCCATAAAAATCTGTCTAGAATTAAATTTTTGTTCAAATCGGACAATGTTGTTATTTTAACGCATTTTGGCGGCCATCTTGAAAATGGCGTCCATTTAAAAAAGTTTTTCCATTGCAACTTGTTCACAGTGTCAAAATCTTCCTAGAAATCAATTTTCGTTAAAATCGGACAAAATTGATAATTTTTTATGGAAAATGGCGGCCATTTTGATTTTTTTTTCACATAAATTCCTTCCTCTCATCTTAGTGAACATTCATGCAAAATATGAACACATTCTGTAAAACAGTTCCCGATAATTTTCCATTTTTCAACGTAAAATGGCGGCCATCTTGGAAATTGCGGCCATTTTGAAAATTTTTTCATCGCCATGCAAAACTTCACATGGTGGTTCAGGTGTGTGCCAAGTATCAAGTGAATCTGTTCAGGCAAACTATGAGAAGACCTACACAGTTGGTAAATTTTTACGTAAAATGGCGGCCATCTTGAAAATCGCGGCCATTTTGATTTTTTTTTCGCATAAATTTCTTTCTCTCATCTTATTGGACATTTATGCAAAATATGAACAAATTCTGTAAAACGGTTCCTGAGATATATAATTTTCCATTTTTCAACGTAAAATGGCGGCCATCTTGGAAATTGCGGCCATTTTGAAAAAAATTTCATCGTCATGCAAAACTTCACATTGTTGTTCAGGTGTGTGCCAAGTATCAAGTGATTCGGTTCAGGCAAACTATGAGAAGACCTGTGGACAAAATTATTGGAAGTAAAATAATAATAATAATAATAAAGAAACAATAACAAAGAAACGGAACAATAACAATATGTCTCCCCGACTTCGTCTGGGGCGACATAATAATAATAAGAAAGCGTAATAACAAAGAAACGGAACAATAACAATACGTCTCCCCGACTTCGTCTGGGGCGACATAATAATAAGAAACGGAGGAATAACAATATGTCGTCCAGACTACGTCTGGGGCGACATAATAATAAGAAACGGAGGAATAACAATATGTCGTCCCGACTACGTCTGGGGCGACATAACTAGATTTGCAATTGCAAGCAATAGCTGATGTCGCCCCTGACAGCCAATTCGATGATTCCAGCTTGTTCGCAGCATCAAAATCTACCTAGAAATCAAATTTCGTTGAAATCGGACAAAGTTGAAATTTTTACGTATTTTGGCGGCCATCTTGGAATAGGCGGCCATGTTGAAAAAAAAAATTTCCTTGCGTACCCTCCTCCAGATGGTGATCCAACTTTGTACCAAATATGAATGAATTCCACCGAAGCATGATTGAGAAAAGTTCAATTTGTGTTAAAATTGGACGAATTTCAAATTTTTCGTATTTTGGTAGCCATCTTGGAAATGGCGGTGACTTTGAGAAAAATTTTACTTGCATGCACCCCTCCAGATAGTGTTCCAACTTTGTACCAAAAATGAATGATTTATGTCCAGGCATCATTGAGAAATAAGCCGGACAAAAAGAGGTGGAAGAAAGAAAGAAAGCGTAATAATAACAAGTGATTATGTGTTAGCAAGCAAACACAGAAGTCGCCCAACCAGTATTAATTCTTTAATGTCCTTTGAAAGAACAATGCGTCCTCGGTTTAAGAATTAAGGATTTAAAACTCATCATGATTCTGTCTATCAGTGATATCAGTATTTCTAATTAGCTTGTACGCACTTTGTGGTTGCATCAGAAAAATCATTTCTATTTATATATTATGAAGTAAGGCACTTCCTCTGTTGTGTGTAATTATATCAAGATTTTAAATTACATTGAAATACATATCAGTTTCATTGAATTTTGACCACCCAATTTTGAGAAAACCATTACTTCAATTGTTCAAAAACAATTTCTAGGTCTTTCCCGGAAGTTGTGTCATAATATTCTCACCATTGATCAACAATTTAAGCTTAATATGTACATTCATTGATACTTTTATGTGAAATAAAAGTTTTGGCCATGACCTTGACCTTTGACCTTGACCTATTTTTGAAGGTCACATCTTCCTTAACATTCTTTGTATTGAAAGTCTCTTTGTATCTTCAATGGTATTTGAGCTATAAGCAAAAAACCCGAAATCAGACATCAAAAATCGGGTTTTGGTCCATAGGCCCAAAACGGTTGGTCCAATAATTTTGGACCCAATGTAACAAATGTAGATCTTAACAAGATACACATTTTTGCCATTACATGTTATCAGCTATCTATTATAGTTTGATATAATCCAATGACAACATTATATAATAATAATAATAATAATAATAAAAATTTATAACTGGATCAGGATGCTGATACAAAAGTCTCCAAAACGAACTCCCAAATCCGAAATCCGGGCTAAAAATCACTTCCACACATCTTAGGCAACCTGTCTGTAGAGTTTCATTCAATTCTGAACACTTTCAATTTTCCCGCCTTTTTTCTGTTTCCATGACAACGGTTGTCATTTTGAAGTCTTTGAGGGCGGAAACCAAGTTCTCATGTCTTAAACAACCTTCCTATAAATTTTCATCCAATTCCGAGCACATTAATTTTCCCGCCTTTTTTGCTGTTTCCATGGCAACGGGTGCCATTTTGAAGTCTTGGACACTGGAAACCTATTCCAAATGTCCTAAGCAACCTTCCTGTAAAATTTCATCCAATTCCGAGCACATTGATTTTCCCGCCTTTTTTGCCGTTTCCATGGCAACGGGTGCCATTTTGAAGTCTTGGACACTGGAAACCTATTCCCAATGTCCTAAGCAACCTTCCTGTAAATTTTCATCCAATTCCGAGCACTTTGATTTTCCTGCCTTTTTTGCCGTTTCCATAGCAACCGGTGCCATTTTGAAAATTCCAAGACCCCATTGCATCTTTTGGGATAAGGGTCTATCATCATGTGAAGTTTGGTAAAGTTCCGACTATTAGTCTTTGAGAAAATGGTCGGACAATTTTTTGGCGGAAAGAGAAGAAGAAGAACAAGAAAAAAAATAAGAATTGAGTAAAAACAATAAGTCTCCCCAAACTTCGTTTGGGAGACTTAATAATAACGAGTGATGATATGTTTGCATGCAAGCACAAGTCACCCAAACCAGATTCAATACTCAATTGCTCTTTGAAAAACTGCTATGTTTATATTTATCACAAATGATTGTAATAATGTGTTCTGAAATTTTTGTTTCCATTACTAATTCTTAAACTCATTATGTGTTCATCTATCAGTGCTATTAGTGCTTTGTTTCACAGGTCAAAATATTTCTGGATTGCGTCAGAAAGAAAGTTGCGTCACTATGTTTTCATTTTTGATTCATCGATGGAACCAACATTCCAAGCTTAATATGTATATTTATTGATACTTTAACATGAAACAAAGCTATGCGGGTGTGACCTTGACCTTTGACCCTGACCTCATTTTGAAGATCCTGTTTTCCTGAACATTTTGTATGTTGAATGTCTTTTTGTATCTTCAATGGTATTTGAGCTATAAGAAAAAACCCCAAAATCGGACATCAAAATCGGTTATTGGTCCATAGGCCCAAAACGATTGGTCCAATAATTTTGGTCCAAATATATCAAATTTAGATCTTAACAAGATACACAGTTTTGCCATTACACGTTATCAGCTATCTATTATAGTTTATGAGTTAATCCGATGACAAGATCAAGGGTCAAAGTTCAGGTGACCAATGACCTTTACCCTTGGCATTTTTAAATGTAACACATATCATCTCAGATGAATGGAAAAGGTTTCAGGTTTCTATCTCTTACCGTTTTCGAGAAAAAGATATGATGGAATTTTCAAGGGGCATAACTCCTGAGCGGTTGACCATAGAGGTTCGGTCTAAATGTAAAAAATGTCGGTCATGACCTAGGTAACATTTTTGTCATTACATTATTTTAGCTATCTGTAACAGTTTCCGAGTTAATCCAATAATAAGATTTGGGGTCAAAGTTCAAAATGACCAATGATGGTGGTCATTTGGAAAATTTCAACACCTAAGTGCACATCTTTAGGTGGTAATCTATCTTCCTGTGAAGTTTCATTATGATTGGACAAGTGGTCTCTGAGAATTTGGTTGGACAAAAGATTTTTGAGGCGGAATAATAATAATAACGAGTGATGATATGTTTGAATGCAAACACAAGTCACCCATACCAGATTCCATACTCAATTGCTCTTTGAAAAGTGTTGTGTTGTTAATCTATCACCAATGATTCGAATCATGTGTTGTGAAATATTTTTTTGAATCCCTCTTGTAAGAATTAGTATCTTAAGCTAATTATAATGTAATCTATCAGTGCTATTAGTGCTTTAATTCACAGGTCAAAATATTTCTGGATTGTGTCAGAAAGAAAAGTGCGTCATAATATTTTCATTACTGATTCTTTGATGAAACTAATATTCCATGCTTAATATATGTATTTATTGATACTTTAACATGAAATAAAGATTTGGAGGTGTGACCTTGACCTTTGACCTTGACCTCATTTTGAAGGTCCAGATTTCCTTAACATTTTGTATGTTGAATGTCTTTTAGTATCTTCAATGATATTTGAGGTATAAGCAAAAAACACAAAATTGGGACATCAAAATTGGTTTTCGGTCCATAAACCGAAAACGGTTGGTCCGATAATTTTGGACCCTATGTAACAAATGAAGATCTTAACAAGACACACATTTTTGCCATTACATGTTATCAGCTATCTATTACGGTTTATGAGTTATTACAAAAATGAGGTCTAGGGTCAAAGTTCAAAGTGACCAATGACCTTTGACCTTGGCATTTTTAAATGATACACATATCACCTAAATTGAATGGAAAAGGTTTCAGGTTTCTATCTCTTACCGTTTTGGAGAAAAAAACATGCTGAAAGAAGTGATGAAACTTTCAAGGGGCATAACTCTTGAAGGGTGCATCATAGAATTTCGGTCCAAATGTAACAAAGGTCCGTCATGACCTAATAAACATTTTTGCCATAACAATTAATCAGCTATCATTTACAGTTTTTGATATATTCCTATCACAAGATTTGAGGTCAAAGTTTAAAGTTACCAATGACCATGGTCATTTTGGAAATTCAAAGACCTTCTTGCACATCTTGGGGTGGTTGTCCACATTGGTGCCATGTTTCATTAAGTTAGGAATATATCCATCTCTGAGATAATGTTTGGACAAAGCTTGAAAAATCCATTGAGGAACAATAATAACGAGTGATGATATGTTTGCATGCAAAACCAGATTCCATTCCCAATTGCTGTGTTGTATATTTATCACCAATGATTGTTATAATGTGTTCTGAAATATTTGTTTCTATTCCTTGTGTAAGAACTAGCGTCGTAAACTCATTATCTTTTCGTCCATCAGTGTTAGTAGTACTTTGATAAACACTTAACAGGTTAACACTTTATAAGTATATGTACTGAATTGCATCAGAAAGGAAGTTGCGTCATAATGGTTTTATTATTGATTCATTGATGAAACCAACATTCAAAGCTTAATATGTACATTTATTGATACTTTAACGTTAAATAAAGCTTTAAGGCTGTGACCTTGACCTTTGACCTTGACCCCATTTTGAAGGTCCAGACTTCCTGAACATTTTGTACATGAATGTCTTTTATTATCTTCAATGGTATTTGATCTGTAAGCAAAAAACGCAAATTCGGACATCAAAATCGGTTTTCGGTCCATAAAACGAAAACGGTTGGTCCGATAATTTTGGACCCTATGTAACAAATATAGATCTTAACAAGACACACATTTTTGCCATTACATTTTATCAGCTATCTCTTACGGTTTATGAGTTATTACAAAAACAAGGTCTAGGGTCAAAGTTCAAAGTGACCAATGACCGTTGACCTTGGAATTTTTAGATGTAACACATATCACCTAAGTTGAATGGAAAAGGTTTCAGGTTTCTATCTCTTACAGTTTTTGAGAAAAATCATGTTTAAAGATATGATAAAATTTTCAAGGGGCATAACTCAAGAAGGGTTGACCATAGAGTTTCGGTCCAAATGTAACGAATGTCCGTCATGACCTAACAAACATTTTTGTCATACATTTAGTCATCTATCTTTTACGGTTTCAGAGTTATTCCAATAAGAATGTTTGAGGTCAAAGTTCAAAGTGACGAATGACCGTGGTTATTTTGGAAATTTTTAGACCTTTCTGCACATTTTGAGGTTGGTATCTACAATGGTACCAAGTTTCATAAAGTTTGGTCCATCCATCTCTGAGAAAATGTTTGGACAATGTTTTATCAAAATATAAAATTTTCAAGGGGCATAACTCAAGAAGGGTTGACCATAGAGTTTCGGTCCAAATGTAACGAATGTCCGTCATGACCTAACAAACATTTTTGTCATACATTTAGTCATCTATCTTTTACGGTTTCAGAGTTATTCCAATAAGAATGTTTGAGGTCAAAGTTCAAAGTGACGAATGACCGTGGTTATTTTGG
>MJUU01035901.1:53086-70406 GCA_002080025.1 Modiolus philippinarum
AATTGACAAAAGAGGTACACTACAAACTAGGCTATATGACAAACGTGATGACTTCACTTTTCCAATAGTCAACTTTCCCTTTCTTTGTAGCAACATTCCAAAAGCACCAGCATACGGAGTTTACATCTCCCAACTCATTCGGTACTCAAGGGCCTGTGGTCGATACAGTGACTACCTTGATAGAGCTCGGTTGCTTACAAATAGGCTACTTAAGCAAGGGTATGTTGCCCATAACTTGAGGTCATCACTACAGAAGTTTTACGGTCGACATCACGATCTTGTGGACCGCTATGAGATATCTGTTTCCCAGATGACAACAGATCTTTCTCTTTGCCAGTAAAGTTTGTTTTTCCTCTACCGGATTTGACTTTACTACCGGAGTTGACATGTTCAACACGGCGGGTGTCTTATAAGAAGCAGGAGATGCTTACTCTACCGGTGCACCTGATCTCACCCATGGTTTTTATTGGGTCCGTGTTGTTCATTTTTGTATATGTGCGTGTCTTCATTTTTTTTCTGTGTCATGCTCATGTTATGTCTTCGTTTTTTTGTTTTTCCGACGTTGCCATTGTCCTTGGATTGTTCTTTTTAGACTGACGGTTCGGTTCTCACTTACATTGATAACTATTCGTTTTAAAAATAAATAATAACAACTGTTAATTCAAAATACAAAAAATACCGAAGTTGCATTAAAAACAGTAAATTCCGTTATGCTGTACACGTGTTTCAAGGAGTAACCTCTCATCAGCAGCATTAAAATAGTACAAAAGAAGGTAGAATATCAAAAAAGAGTTTCGTGTCCCACCGGGGTCTGTTTTTATAACTCGGGAGTTTTAAACGTTACGTACAAAAGAAAAGTAAATTCTGAATACAGAAAATGACTTGGGCCAAAATAATATGACACAAATCAAGTCTAGCAAGCCCTGAAGACAACAGCAAGTTGTAATTTATCAAGGTCGATGAGGAATCAAAATCAGAATAGGATGCAACTGTCGTCAAGATCAGTCCGAGTGAAAAATCACCGAATGTTATTGATAATTTGATTCTCGTTCTTATATATATATCGATAAATGATTTATACTTATCTAAATATCATTTCTGCATGTTTGAATTGTTCCAAAACGTCCATTTTCAGCAAAAAATTGGCACACTGTAACTGCCTACTTGTCGTCTGGTCACGCGTCAGGTTTACCGGAAATCACTTCCTTGTTGTAAATTCCTCCACCAACGGAACAGAACCGTAATCGGTTTTCGCGTATTTGGCTTAATTATATATTGTATTCAGATGGGCTTTGTTTTATTTTATTGATAATTAGATGGCGCAGTTGAAGTAATTGACTGATTTGATGTAGGATTTACTGTTTTTGAGAACGGGGTTGTAAATGAAAAAAGAAGTTTTTTTACACTTTTTTGTCAGATGTCAGATTTTGATGCACAGTTTTTCTGTATGTTTCTTACAGCATGTTCAAACAAATAAATCAAACAATTAAATTCTTTTTCAATAAACAAAAGGCTCAAAAGGGGTCTATAGTAAAAAAAACAAAGTAAAAATGGTAAGGTAGGCCACAATTAAAAGGTAAAATTAAACAAAATATACAACTAAAAAACAGGTAAAATAACCAAAACGGGTAATAAAAAAAATGTGCCCAACGTTTCGGCCAGTACGGCCTTCTTCTGGGGGCAACCGGGACATAAGTTACGGCTTTCTTCTGGGAGCAACCGGGACAGAAGGTTGCCCCTTCTGTCCCAGTTGCCCCCAGAAGAAGGCCGTACTGGTCGAAACGTTGGGCACACTTTTCTTTTTACCGGTTTTGGTTATTTTACCTGTTTTTTAGTTGTATATTTTGTTTAATTTTACCTTTTAATTGTGGCCTACCTTACCATTTTTACTTTGTTTTTTTTACATTTATTTGTGGCCATTGCACAATATTGGTTATTTTACCTGTTTTTTAGTTGTATATTTTGTTTAATTTTACCTACTAATTGTGGCCTACCTTACCATTTTTACTTTGTTTATTTACATTTATTTGTGGCCATTGCACAATATATATTTTTATATAGTAAAAAAATGTTAGTAATTTTAAATTATTTTTCTGTAGGTACTTAAATAACAAATAACTAAATACCGAAGTTACTAAGAATTTAATTTCTGCACATGCGCATTTCGACAACTTATGTCTCTTCAATGCAGATAAAATCTAAACGTTTGGAAGACCATAAACTAAAAGATGTTTAAAAACTGATAGAGAACTAATAACCAATAGGATCTAAATGTGAAGCCAAAATCATCTAAGGACAGAGCCCGGCACCTGAATAGGTTTTCAGGGGCTTTGGCTACAGAGCTGCCGGGCGCGTCCCCAGGTGGTGGATAGGGGAATGCCCTGTCTTTGCGGGGTAGTCAGGTCATAATACGGAAAGCCTGACCGCGAACCATTGTAGCCAAACTGTGTGGAGAAACGCCACGCTCCATGCAGTATAAAGACCCCTTCTATATTTCTCTAAAGAGAGCAGACGCACTGGGTGTCGTATAGAAGGCTAAATTTCCTGCCCCTACCCATTTCTTCCCTTTTCCAGTGGCAATCAAAAGTCGTTGCCCCGGTTGTCCCTTCCACCTTTATTTCTTTCTTCTTTTACTTACAATTTGTTTTGAATTGATTAACTTGTTCTCGTCCTGATATAGCTGAAATATTGCTCATTGGACGTTAAACTGTAACGAATCAATCAATCAATCTAAGGACAGAGCTTTGCATGAGGGAGATACTCCTTAGTTTTCAACAAAAATTTTACAAAAATTTAGATATTGTAAGGTTTCAAGTAGAATCGGCTTTCGGGTCAGCACCAAAGTACTGACTACTGGGCTGGTGAATACCCTCGCGGACTAACAGTCCACCAGCAGTGGCATCGACCCAGTGATAAAAAATAATTAAATACCGAAGTTACTAAGAATTTAATTTCTGCATATGCGCATTTCGCCAACTTATGTCTCTTCAGTGCAGATAAAATCTAAACGTTTTAATAGATAAATCAATACCAACTTGATTTTTTACAGAGGCCCAAAGGAGGTATCAAAAAATTAACAAAAAGAACGAATTTTGCAGGGAATTCAAATAGATTTTCTTTGCGGTTATGCAGTAAATTTCATTAAAACTTTACTACTTAATACATGTATTGACAGATTTAGGTCTTTACCGCACATACTTCATTGAATAATAGATGTTTTTACGAATTGATTAAAGCGCTGGTCAAAAAAAATATTACTATTAATAGTAGTTTACTTCATAAAAATTCATAACGTAAGTAATTTTCAATATGGATATAATGCCAAGAAATATGTATGTTTAAGGTTTCCTTATCCCTTATTTCCTCTACCTACCCTAACATATTTTATTAGTACTTTTTGGCAAAATGTAAGCAAATATCATGTTTTGGGTTAAGCACTTTTAAAGTAAAATATATTCCCAATAAGTGTCTATATAAACATGATAAAATGATTTTAAAAAATAGAATTACTTTGCCTACCAGGTTTCCTACCTACCTTATTTGTTCAAAGAATCTAAATTCAAACAAGCATATTTTTGGCCAAAGGTTATTTACACATGACATGCATAATGAAAGTACATGGATATGGATGGAAAATAATAATCATGATAAATAAATATTTGGCAGTGGTAAAACATGATCCCCCCAAAAAAGGCTTTATATATTTATTCAGAGTGCAATATTTGTATACAATATTTTTTAGAGTTCACTGTGGTAAAACAATGGTAAAAGGAAAAATATAGTACGTAATGCACTGTTTAAATGTACAATTAGGGCATCATGAATGTCAAACCATTTACTGTCATTCTATTGAAGATTTATCTCCATGCAGTTGTTAGCAACAGGAAAAAAATATAACTTATTGTTTAGTATTGATGCATATAATAGATCTAGGCGAGGTGAACAAAGTTTTTAATCATGTATAGTAATGGGCATTAGTTCATATATACGTCCATTAATAGGCATAAATATATATCATGTCAAATAATGGGCATTAATATATAAATCATGTACAGAAATGGGCATTAATGTATAAATCATGTCAAGTAATGGGCATTGATACATAAATCATATAAAGTAATGGACATTAATGTATAAGCCATGCACAGTAATGGGCATTAATATATAAACTGTGTAAAGCAATGGACATTAGTATATAAATCATATAATTAATGGCCATTAATTTATGTGTTTTACTAAATAACAACCATCAAATTATAAACAGTTAATATAATGGTCATAAAATTGACTTTGATTTGATTTAATGGTAATTAATTTGATATGTGTGTCTGTTTTAATGGCCATTACTTTTTCTTCTACAATAAATAATGCCCATAATTATTTTAATGCCCATAAATCTAATGAAAAGAGAAATTATTCAGTCAATTTAATGATTAAGTAATGGTATTTTCATTATTTCATACCATTAATTTTTATTTTAATGGCATATTTTAGAAAACCATTAATTAGTTTCTTACAAAAAATAATGGGTAGTTTTCATGGATTTATGACATTTAATGGCATATTAATGGTATTTTAATGGATATTTCATGGAATTTTAATGGTTTCTTCTGCAGTAGTGCTAAATACTACGGGACTTTTGCAAGGATTCCTTTACGTGATCGGTAGTGTATTTTGTGTATTAATAAGCGATGTGTTTTATTTGCATCATGTCCAATAAAAATAACGCGTAAAGGTGTGCATTAACCTTAAACACATAAATTCCTTTTCAGTTGATTTAGATACATGCAGTTTCCAAGTTTTATGGATAATATTATTTTAGAGAAGAACACTGAAAGTGCCTCACATTCGTTTTAGAAATTTTAAAATCAGCATTAAAATCTACTCCTCCTGGAATACTAGGCAAGTAAAGGGATGCACCAAAAATTTTAAGGATGAGAGTTGGGTGTTCATTCCCTGCTCTACATACTCAGTGTCGTATATCTTTCAAAATATTTCTAACATATTACTTCTTACTTCTAACTTCTTACTTCTAACTTCTTACTTCTAACTTCTTACTTCTTTCTTACTTCTTACTTCTTACTTCTAACTTCTTACTTTTACTTCTAACTTCTTACTTCTAACTTCTTACTTCGTACTTCTAACTTCTTACTTTTTACTTCTAACTTCTTACTTCGATGTTGCAATCCGGAAAGGTAGCCTTTCCGGATTGCAACACTGACTTCTGTATTAATATTGCAGTTCGGACTGAGGTTTCATTATATTATTCTTCTAGTTTATTACTAATTTCAAAAGCAATAAACATTGATTGGTGGATCGAATGGCGTTTAACGTCCTAATTTCAACATTTCAGCCAAATTCCAAGACGAGAACAGGTTTACATGTATTAAGACATCAGGGTGAAGGGGGAGACAGCCTCACAACCCGTTAACCTACATACTACGGGAGTTTGCAAGGATTCATAACGTGAACGGTCTTGTATTTTTGTATGTTTTAAGCGATGTGTTTTATTTGCATTATATCTAATAAAAATAGTGGGTAAAGGTTTGTATTTAGAAATATAAACTGATTTAATTTTCAATAACAAATTGTAGATACAGAAAATCATTTTCAGGTTGCATTTGCCCTAACTCTATAATCCGCGAAAAGAGTTTTAATTAATCTTTTTTTTTTTTGCTCACCTGACCCGTCCGTCCGTTAATTGTTCACCTCTGAATCCAATTAAACAATTCAAGCAAACTTTACAGGAATAATCGATATGGAAGGTGATTAACAAAAACTGCTCATTCCGTTCTGATCCAACATAAAACATGCCTGCCAGCGAAGAACATAGTTTAACATTGGACCGTATTGGAAAAACATCATTTTCGTCATCTGCTCAGAACTTATGGAAGCAAATTCAACCAAACTGTACTGGAATGATGTCGTATGGATATATGGAAGTTCCTTTACAAATGTACAAGGATTGCAAATTCGTTCCGAGGTGGCAAAAAAAAAAAAAAAACATGGCCGCCAGTGCGGAACATAGTCATGCAAAGAAATCACTACACTTCTACAATCAAAGGCCCCACTTTGACCAAATGCTAAATGACCAAAATATTTCCTTGTACATTTGTAAAGGAACTTCCATATATCCATACGACTTCATTTGATTCTGGACAGACACGAATCGGCGGAAAGATACTATAGCGTCACGTCACATTTGCATATGAAGGACTTTTATAAAAAAATATTCAACGCTTCTAAATTTTGCAGGAAAACACACGTTTCAATTTACACGATTTTAAGAAATCCAATAGAAAAAAAACAAGAAAAAACAAAGCAGTATTTTGTATGGATATATGAATTCCAGAAGGTGTCGCCTGCGTTTATATTTTTAGTCCCATGATACATCCGAATTTAAAAACATCACTCATAATGCCGAGATGGCAGAAAGTCAAGGCTCTGGGCCGTAAAACCAAAGTTCCTAGGTTCGAGCCCCGACCAACGAATTTCGTTCTTGCTTCCTGTGTTTATGAAATAAAATCAAAGAAAACATAAACACATGTACATACTGGGTTCAGATCGTTAAAAGTAATAAACGGTTCAACCTAAGATATAAGTTCAACCGGCGGATCCAGCCTCCGAAGGTGGGGTCGGGGTTGGGGGTTGAGTTTGATGGATTAGGGTGGCGGTGTGAGAGAGAGAAGTCCGCAAATTAGAGACCTTACAAAAAGTCATGAGAATACATACTGTAAATGTGAAGTATATTGTAACATGCAAAGAAATCAATACCCTTCTACAATCAAAGGCCCCCTCTGGATTTAATAGATGAATTATATTGTAACATGCGAAAAAATCACTACCCTTCTACAATCAAAGGCCCCTCTGGATTTAATAGATGAAGTATATTGTAACATGCAAATAAATCACTACCCTTTTACAACCAAAGGCCCCCTCTGAGCAAATGTTTTGGTCAATTAACTTGCCACGATTAGGACAGAACGTTGCCATGGAAACATAAATTTTCTGTAATTACCACTAGTCTGTTCTCGTCTTGAATTAAAGTTGAAATATTGCTAGTTGGACGTTAGACACCATTTAATGGGTTGGTCAATTGCTTTCGCAAAGTCCTATTGGGCTAGGGTCAATATAATGAAAAGTCTTACTTATAATCAAAGTAGTGATATTATTAAATACAGGGTTGAATGTCATTTGCCTGTCAAGTAAGAAGTAAGAACTAAAAAGTAAGAAATAAGAAGTAAGAAGTTAGAAGTAAGAAGTTAGAAGTAAGAAGTCAGAAGAAAGAAGTAAGAAAGAATTTGGAAGATCTATGACAGCATGTAGAGCATGGAATGAGCACCAAACTGTGATGATTAAAATTCATACCTTGCAAGTCTTTATATTCCAGAAAGGGACAGATTTTACGGCTGAATTGGGAAAATTGTATAGAGAATGTGAAAAATTATACATACCCTATGACCAGAAGTACGAAACTCTAAATAAATATAAAAAAGTAAGAACAAAAAAAAAACAAAAACAAAAACAAAACAAAACAAGAGAAAAAAGTATAAATAAAATAAACAAAACAAGACAATCGGAAAATACTAGTGATGACTGTTAATTACATCGTTTGAGTTCCATCTGCGCACCTCCTATATTTTTGATGAATACGTGCTTCAAAATAAAGTGAACTGGGAAATCTTCATATAGAACTCTTACAGAGTTTGTGGACTTCGGGTCATTCTATTTCTAAAACAATTGTAGTTTCTTTTAAATGAATGATTACAGCAGTTGACTTAACACTACGATGTCTCACATGGGTCTGTGTTTAAATCCAGCAAGCGTGTACGTTTCCAAGCATCCACACTAACTTTGTTATCATACCTGCCTAAATCAGAAGAGCTTTACAATACAATCTAAATTGTCTTCGAGGGGTGTAAAAGAGTATTACTCGACAATTTTAAAGGGTGTGTGTATGTGTTGCTAATGCTAAGTTGAATGATTTGCTGTATCTGCAATTTTTGTGTAGAAAATGGAATAAGTAATTACAAAAACAGGATTTACCTGTATATTTATCAGACATAATACAAATAAAACACATCGTTTATACAAGACAAGACCGTTCACGTCTGAGAATCCTTGCAACAGTCTTGTAGTCTGAAGATAACCGGTTGCAAGACTCTCTCCCCCTTAATCCTCTTTTACCAGTGGCAATCAGAATTCTCCCTTCCCAGTGTTTTTTCCTTTCAAAAATAAATCATGTTTTTATAAAGATGTTCTCGTCTTGGATTTTGGCTGAAATATTGAAAGTGGGACGTTAACGTCATTCAATCTATCATTTTTAATGCTTTCGCCATTAGTCATAAACTATGAAACCTTTAGTTCTAACAATTGACAAAAGTAAATGCCAAAGTCGATGTTGAAATTCGGAAAGACTACCTTTCCGAATGCCAACATCGAAGTAAGAAGTTAGAAGTAAGAAGTTAGAAGTCGGAACTCGGAAGTAAGAAGTAAGAAGTCGGAACTCGGAAGTCCCCTCCGGCTTTCGTAGGAATGAGAACGTCACATTTTTGTATTTATTCCATGCGGCTTGTAGGTGCGTAATTTTTTTATCCATAAATTTTCTACCGTTTGTCTGTATATATCATCACCACAGATTTTTTTTCACGTGAACTATCTCATAATCTTTAACTGAATGATTAACTGAATTAAAATGTAATGAAACGGGATCGGGTTTTTGTCTTCTAATCAGCGAAAGGTTTAACAAATGTCTTTGGTACAGTCTGTCTCTGATCTCTCCGACATAAATAAAACCATTACATCTTTTACAAAATAAAGCATACACCACGTTTGCTGTAGTACAGTTTACATAATTGTTTACTCTAAATACCTTTCCCTTAAAATTTTCGAAAATACTAGTGTTACGTACATTAGGGCATATTGCGCAATTGCGGTCACAAGGCTCACATTTGTTTTCTTGCTTAAAGGCCCTGTCACACTATAACGTTCTAGCCAACGTGTGCCGACGTTCGATAATTTTTATAAGAACGTTACCACACGCCGAAGAAATTGAAGACATTCTCTTGTTGAACGCATTCATAGCGTCAGGCTTATGGCCTACTACGCACGGAAAACTTATCCATAACTTGTACGCAACGCTTACAAAACGTGTAACAGCGTATGACAACGTTGCAAAGGCGTTTTACTCGCGTGCTTGACGTCTACCGAACGCATCAATAACGGTCTTCTGGCATTCATAAAGCGTCTGTATAGCGTTTTAAGCGTTCTTTGTTAGATCAGGCTGAAAATCGTCATCTCAATGATATTTGCAAATGCAGAAATGGATAGAAATGCGACCAAAAATACGACAGATTTGCAGGAGGGATAGGTCCCACAAAAATAAAAAGAAATATTTTCAAAACAATATGTCAGTATGATACTGAAATGAATCAGCTATTTACATTACTTTGGAATTTCGTCTTGCTCTTTAACCATTATTTTTATAACAAAACATCGGCTAATACGTAACTCCTTAGTTACAAGGACGTCCGGTTTGCGTTCTCTTCACGTTTAAAACGACTTTCGAGAAACTACTACATATCGCACACATTGCGTGCATAATGAACCTCTAGCGTTCGTCTAACGTCTGCATAACTTATCAACAACACGTTGGCGAACGTCGTGAAATTTTGAGCATGTTCAAAATTTCCCGACGCACACAACGTTCAACAACGCACGCCAACGTGTGTCGGCGTGTTTGTAACTTGTAACAAACGTGCGCCTAACTTATACGACGCACACCAGCGTATACGAAAATACATGTATTCTCACACGCTGAGCACACGTTGTGCTGTGCGTTATAGTGTGACAGGGCCATAAGGCCCCCGACACACTGGGACGAAGACCATCAAGATCTTACGTTCTTAAAACTTTCTGCAACGTAGTGAAAACGGGATAAAAATTCTCTACGTCAGTGCTAAGATCGCGATACGTCTTTAAAGTTTATGACCTAGTTCCTTGTAGGTCTATCAAGTCCTTACTACGTTTCTTCTGCGTTCATTACGTCTTTACTACTTTCAAGCTACGTTCTTGCGACCACCCAGTTTGAAGTAGGTCTCCAATACGTTTGTTCAGAGTTTGTACTAGAGACAATAAAAAAAAGGAGAAATCCTTGTCATCTTGTGGGTCGAAGTTTTTTTTGTAATATTTTATCCCAAACGTTGCCGATGTAAACAAAAAAACAAAAGTCAATACTAAAATGACAAAGTATCGGACAAACATGGTTTATTTCAATTCTAATATGGGAATTTTACCAGTTTTAGGAGCTGTCTGGCAACATTGACTTTAATGTTTTAATGCCTTTATTCACTTGAAATTCTGCTTAGGAACCGGGCGTTACGGTTTTGATTTATGGCCCTGTCACACTATTCAATATTCGAAAACTTAAAAAGTTTTAGTAAAAACGATAGCACTTGCTGAAGAATTTGCAGACATTGTATTGTTCGACATATTCTTACATTCAACACACGGGAAACTAATGACTTATATGCAGCATACAAAAAGCAGAACAGGACATACCATTATTTAAAAAAAAAAAACAAAAAAAAAACGTTTAAATTAGTAGCAGGAACGCGTGAACAACTGGCGTCTGCATGGGTGACCATATTTTGATGATCTTTCTTCAGATCAAATAATCATTTTTCCAAGTCAAATCAAACGATTAAAAAATAGAAGTGAAATCGAAAGATGTGCAGAATTACAGGATAAGTAACACCAACGAAAACCACAAAGATTATTTAAATCATCTCAATCAATGTGATGCTGAAACAAAGCATTGATTTACATTCTGTGGCATGATTTTTTTCTTTAACTTGTTCATAAACCAGTCATTTATAACACAAACACTGGCTGATATATTTTACTGTACTCGTTAAATACAAGGATTCATGTGTTCGTGGAGCTACCATTTAATTTTTATGGGGGGAAGGAATTTTAAAAAAAATCCAGGATCATATGTTGCTTCCTTGCCCCCCCCCCCGCCCCCATAAAAATCAAATGTTTGCTCCCTAACATACCTCCGACGTTCATCCAATGTGTGCATATTGTATTTATCAACCAAATATTTGCAAACATTGCAAATTTTGAGCATTTTCAAAATTTTTCGACGCATTTTGTAACTTATAAAAGAACATGCCTCGCAATGTTAAAAAAAGAAACAATCACTTTTCACAGGAAATAGATAAAAAAAAATCTATAGATGGTTCTATATTGGAAGTTTGGTTAAGAAATGAACTATTCCATATGCATATTCTCTTTTTTTGCATGTGCCAATGGTACTTAAGTGCAGTAATTGAAGGGCACCATCTTGAAAAGCCTTATCTGTATAAAAAAATATTAGATGCCATATTAAAACTTCAAGGAGGGTATTCGAAATGTTAGCAGTGCCGAAACTAAATTTGTATTATATATTTAAATATAATTTGTCATGCAATTGGTATATTTAAAATATTTATCATAAACTGGAATCAAATGACTGTCTTATCGTGAAACTACACTCTACTTAAAAATACTTAAGATACTTAAAAATAAAGCAAAAAAATATCTAGGTCTGAAATAATAAAATATAATGAAATTCAGATATTGGCAGCGGAGGTAATCCTTTCTTGCGTTAAGAAATATTTGAGACTTTGTACGCAGTTTTTCTAACAAAAAACGACATGGTAGATTTTTATAAAATTTTGAAATAGGTCATATGTGTGGAGGATCCTTTGTTGCCAAGTTTTTGAAGAAAAACAGTTGAAATAGATCACATGTGTGGAGGATCCTTTGTTGCCAAGTTTTTGGTGAAAAATAAATCATAATATTTTTCTTCATGAAGAAATTGAATTAAGCTGTAATATCAGCAATGTTTTTGTACTGCAAATAAACACTGAATGCATGCCTATGATCATTGTCATCTCGTATTAAAGTCTTCAAGTTTCCAAGAAGCAGTTTAGCAATTTATTTTCTATGAAGCAGTTTAGCAATTTATGGGTAATACATGTCGATTCTTATATCATAAATATACGGTACAGAAGTACCTCATGAGTGAGTTCTGAACGGAATTTCAAACAAGGGTTGTTTCTGTTAACTATAGATTGACACTTTCCAATTTTTTTTTCTTGAAGTAAAATAGTACATTACTTCTTTCATACTGCAATTTTAAAGAAAATTAAATTTGTGGAATCTTTGCAGTTACCACAGGTCATGTGTATTAAATCTTTGGAGTTTATATGAACATAATTTGTAAATACGAAATTGAATTAACTTTAAAGATGCACGAATTTGAATATGACTTTATATATATACCTACACAGATAGGTGTTTGAATGAAAAAAAAAAATACAAATACTTTACAAGAAAGTCTCAATTCTCAATGACTATGCACATGTCGAAAATATATGTGAAAATACATGTAAACTGTCAAAAACCTAGTAAAAACCTACTACAAACGGCGTAAAAACCGCCAGAACGTACTATCAACGCAGTAGAAACTTGATGGACGTGTTAAAGACGCATTAACAACTTTAACAGGTCGTGATACAAACTTTATTGAAAAATACCGTTATATGAAATCGTAGTGAAAACGTATTAAAAACGTGCAACGGTTGTTTTGCAAACTTTCAGGAGGTAGTAAGAACGTAGCAAGGACGGTAGAGAATTTCATCCCGTTTGCGCCAAGTCATTGAAGCTTTTGGCCCGTTCATTCTACGTCCACGCAGTTCTCAATACGTTTGTAATAGGTCTGTACTACGTTTTGTCACCATCACGTTCTCACAACGTTTGTTTTGAACATGCTCAAAATTATTCCACGTCTTTCACGTCCTTGAAGTTCGTACTGCTTTCAATTAAGTTTGCATTACGATCATGCAAGTTTCTATCACGCCTTTACTACGTTCAGCAGGTTCTTGCCACGTTCATTTGATTTTTTAGGACTTCATGAGAACGTAGTAAGAACTTTATCCAGTGTGACGGGGGTTTTAGAACATGCTCAAAATTATTCCACGTCTTTCACGTCCTGAAGTTCGTACTGCGTTCAATAAAGTTTGCACTACGGATATTCAAGTTTCTATCACGCCTTTACTACGTTCAGCAAGTTCTCGCCACGTTCATTTGATTTTTAGGACTTCATGGGAACGTAGTAAGAACTTTATCCAGTGTGACGGAGGTTTTGTGTGCACCAAAATGTCTTGCAATTTTTTGTCTCATATTAAATATGGATATTCAAGTTCTTACAGGGATAAATTTGATTATCAAATACAGATAACTAAATATCGAACTTACTGTTAATCAAATTTTCTGCATATGGCCATTTCGACAACTACAACTTATGTCTCTTCAGTGCCGATAAAATCTAAACACTGGGACGACCGTAAATTCGAAGATGTTAAAAAACTGATCGAGAGCAAATAACCAAATATAATCTTAATTGTCAGAAAACTAAATCATCGCAAAACTAGTTTTATTTGTAATATAATATTGAAAAAGATGCGAGATAACATATATAAATTATAACAAAATAACGAGATACATGAGTATGTGAGCTGTTAAAAGGGATGAATTTATAATCTAAAATATGACCTAAAGCACAAAAAAAACATGGCAAAATAAAAGAATAGAAACATTTCGACAAATCTGTCGTTTACGAGTGGGTCGTAATGAATGAAGTAGTAGTTAAAAAATAATATGTTGTTACAGGTAAAACATCTTTGACATTGTGTGTACAGTGTTTAAAAATAATGTATATGATACAGGTAAAAATCTTTGACATTATATGTACACTATTAGCAACATTATCAGCATTCCAGCCACTGAGAACATACGACATCGAGACTCATTAGTCATAGAATGATTGTTTTACGTTTAAACCCCTGGGTTTTAAAGTGCCGAGTCTGAAAATAATCCGTTGTTCCAACGTACGTCTATTGTCTTGGCCTCCATGTAATTTTATTAGCACTGTTACTTGCATATCTTGTGGGCAGTGGTTAGGGAGTCTGAATTGATTGCCGACTGGGCAATCCGTATTATTACGGACAGAGCGGATGTGTTCCGCAAAGCGGTCACCCCAGTCGTCGGCAGGTCTCCCCTATGTATATCTTATGACACTGCCCACATACGATAGCATATACCAGATTCTGTGTTGTGCATGTGTATCCATTGTGTATGGTAAATGTGTTGTCAGGACCTCGAATTTCGTTTGTTTCAAGAGTATGGGGACAGGTAACACATCTCGATCTTTTACATCCTTTAGTGCCCCTGTAATTAGCCAGCACTACTTTAGATTTTAAGTTACTGCTGACTAGATGCTCGCGAAGAGATTTACCGCGACGAAAAGCCATGAGGGGCACTGATTGAAAAACATCAGCCATCAAACTGTCTTCCATAACAATGCTCTTAACAATTGTTTTATATAAATTATAGTTGTTGTAATGTATCAAATTGTGTTCAATTCTCAAACTGATATTTCAATACTAAATATTTTACAAGAATGTTTCTTCCGTTGTGCAACACTATTTAACAAGAAGACTAGGTTCCCTGAGTTAGCCGGCAGTATAGCGGCGGGCACTCTTTGACCAATCTTTCTGAATTTCGTTTTTATTCTTTTTTTTTTCAAAATAGTGGGTCTATGTGAGTTTTTATTTTTGTTTACACAGGAAGGGCCAATGATTCTTGTACTTTAACTCCCTCGGTTAGAATCCAGCACAGAAGAATAAATTAACAAAGTCACCTAATGGGCAGCTTTTTAATTATGAGAGGAAACATTCCGAAACTACACATGTAATAGTCAGAATTTGTATGAGTGCATTCAACAGATAAATGACGAGAAAAATATGTAAAAATAAAACTTGGATTTTTAATTAATTTTTTATGGTGGGTCCATAGAAATCAAGCAGACAATATCAATGAGGTATAAAACTTGTTACACTACTTCTTTTTATACTAATTACCCACAAATATGCAACAGAGTTCTTACAATTACTCTCTATAAATATCTAGTAAAGATGCAATAGTATGTCCAATTCACTTCGAGATTTTGTCAACTACGCAACTTCCCTGTCGCGTTACGAAGTGGACCGTTGCGCAGTAGAAAAAGAAGGGAAACGGGGAATATGTCAAAGAGACAACGACCCAAAGGGGAGTAATAACAATTCAAAGCCACCATAAGATTTTCAATGAACGGAGAGGAAACCCCACACCCAACGGCAGGTCGGAGTCGGCCCCTAAATAAAGAGTAATCAAGTTCAGCGAAATAAACATCATCCTAGACTCCTATAGACATAAAGTGAACTAACTAGAAAACAGACAAGACACACACAAACACAAAGGCTTAATAAATTTCCTGACTTAGGACAGGTGCAAACCTGCTGCAGCGGGGTTAAACTATTTTTATTGGACCCAAACCCTTCAACCCTAAAACCAATGTGATAAATAAAAAACAATCGTAACAACAGTAAAATTCAGTTGGCAACAGGACTGAGTCAATTCTGAAAAATGAAACTGAAAGAACTAAATATACGGACAAAAACATGAAATCACAAGAGACTACTAGCAGTTAACTACCATGCCAGCTCCAGGCCCATTATCAACTGACAAACCTCAGTATACAGCTTCCACCAAGATCCCTTCCCTGAGGAATTTAGCATAATGATTTCATGCATATACCGGAATACATGACCCGTGTCCATGCAATACTGATTTTAGAAATTTTGAATGTGTTTAGTTAAAATGCAAAGACCCTATCAAAAATCAATGTCAATACAAGGCCATATGTAATGACTTGACGACAATACCATAATTATACCCCTTATGAATTAGACGATTTATAGGTTTTATAAGTTTGTTTGGCGAGTTAAAGTATTTTTTTTTTCTCTTATGTAAACATTTCCGTAAAATAAGGGATGTGAAATACCAGCCTAGGTTAGATGTTTACAGATTGCTTTGTATTTAAGAACTAAGTCTTTATATCGATGATAAAATTTAGTAAAGGTTTTAACTAGTTTATGATAACGAAAACCCTGATGTAATAGTTTTTCAGTTATGAAAAGATTCCGTTCATTAAAATCGCAAACTTTATTATATACTCGAGAAAATCGAACAAGTTGAGATATGTAAACACCATATGGTGGCGCCAATGGAACATCGCCATCCAGAAATGGATAATTAACTATAGGAAAAGAAAAATCGTCCCTTTTATCATAAATTTTAGTATCTAATTTATCATTTGTTATATCAAAATTAATGTCTAAGAACGGACAATGATGATTATTAGAATTGGCTTTATTCAAAGTGAGTTCTTCAGGGTAGATGTCCTTATAATACGTATTGAAGTCGTCATTATTTAAAGTTAAAATATCATCCAAATATCGGAAATTGTTGTTAAACTTTTCAATACGGGACTTTCGAGATAGGAACTATCGTGTAATTGAAGGCGAAAAAGATCTCCTCAAATACCAATCAGAAGGATAACCGGAATCCAGAACTATTGAATATAAATATAAACCACTTTAAAATCAAACTATTTATGAAATTGAAGTGCACTTATAATTTGTCCTGCATTACAATTATTTAACTAAACTTTAATCGACGAAAAACAATTAATCTTTAGCGGTACAAATAGATTAGATATAAATCACCCTTAGCTCAACAGTGTTCATTAATTAGTGATTCCATCTCAAGGTATTGATGTATTAATTTTTTTCGTATAATACACAAAAATGTTGTCGGATTGAACACGACTCAAAATTCCCGTATTAATGCTGTGTAGATGGGTCTTTGCTGATGTTGGTCATAAACTGAGATTCGTAGCAGTACAATAAGAGGTCTGCTATAAGGTGGTGCACATTTGGTACCCATAGGAATTCCTATGACCAGGCGATAAATAGAATTACCGAAACGAATGAATATATATTATCCAGTAAAAATCCAAGTGCTGAAATCATATCAAAACAAGTCCAACTAGATGTTGTCGGAAACGACAGCTATCCCCGCACTCCCTGTTTGACACAGAAAACAGTTGTTATACACCTTTGGCATATTTTTTTCATTATTTTTTAAATCTACCTATTGATCGTAATTATTGTACTAAAAGAATTCTAGGATATATGGTTGCTAAGTAGAATTCCAAAAATAAGTGGTCTTTGAGACTTTCAGGAAATTTACAAAGATTGGAATATTTTTGAAATCCAGTTGATGAAAATGTTTTTCCTAAACTAAATAAACAATTTAAGGATGGTTGCTAGGTAGAATTCCAAAAAATAAGTGGTCTTTGAGACTTTCAGGAAATTTACCAAAATTGGAA
>MJUU01035901.1:81055-93542 GCA_002080025.1 Modiolus philippinarum
TATGTCCCCTCTTCAAAATAAAACATGTTAACACGAACATAACCTGCACGCATAGACAGTATAGGGCCACTTTTATAGTACACCATCAGAAATTCTTGTATTTTAGGTAATATGTACTGAAATTTGGTACCAAATTAAAGCTAAATTAATATTCTTTACAATGAACACAAGTTTGGGCACTTTACGCAATTTTTGTGATCTGGGGATGCCAAAAATGTACCCCTCCCCCTGCAAAAAATTGCGAAAATGACAATTTTAGGATGTCAATTCCTTTCAGATAAACAATCCTCGTCATTTGATCTAGTTTTTATGCCTAACGTATCAGGTGTGATACAATGTTGGAAAATAAAACCATTAAAGTCCATAAAATTTTGATTTTCGGTATAAAATTTTAGAAAAATGGAAATTTTCGGAATTTTATATTTTTTCACAATTTCGACTTTCTGACTTTAGGATCGTAAAATTTGAATATATATTTAATAATGGCCGATTTAATAATGATTTATGATATATTAGCAAGAAATTGTGTGCACAAATTTTAGTTTCAGACATAATGTAGGTTCAGAAATGTCAAAATTAGCACCCCTCCCCCTCAAAATTAGGGGAAAATTTGAAATATTTTGGCTCTAAATGATAAAAAGATAATGTTTAATGGGAATTCTAGTGTTTATTTCACTTAAGCTGACATGCAGAAGATCATTCAAGTAGATTTAATCTTTTTAAGAGGTCTCTTTCCGACTCTTCTGCCCGAAATTCTATGCAAAATGGGAATTTTCCGTTTTTCAGAATTTCTGCTGTTTTGACTTTGAGATGCAAATACTTCATGAAATTGATATGTAACTTGAAAATGTTGATTTAATATCGTTTTATTATATGTTAGCAATTACAAAGTATGCTTTTAAACATTTTAGACTAACTGCAGTCTCATAAATTACAAACATATTACCCCTTACCACACATATTCAACACAATTTATTCCATTTTATTCAGCTTAAAAAGCTTGAAAAGCTTAAACATTGTATAAAGGACCAATGACATATCATTTTAAAACAACAAAATACACAAAGACTAACTTATATCACAAATAAGATCATGCTAGTGGTTTATGGGCAGTTAATCAACAATTAAAATTGGATTTCGTAAAATTCTGAAATGCTGGAAATCCCCATTTTTCAAGAAAATCGCCCAAAATATTCAAGTTTACCCATATTTGGTGTTAAAATTACATATAACGATATATCAAATGCATCTTTTGCAAAGAAAGTAAAACATTAGCATGCTTTGTTCATATATATGTAAAGAAAGACATATTTTGGGGACTTTTAAGTTTAATTTTGTTAGGGTAGGGGTAAGATTTTCGGTATTTAGAGTCACAGGGAACACTCCTTGTTTTTCTAATCAGTGTTTCAAGATAACTTATATACCGGTCAAAACAATAAATTGGCATATCTTCAGATAAACCCTCCAGATTTGCCACATATAACGATTTAAAGGTGAATTTCGGACAAATCTGAAATGCTGAAAATCCCCATTTTTGATCAATTTTCGACAAAATTTTGAGTTTAAACTGAAAAGTGGGTTTTAAAATACTAAATCATGATAGAATTCATGCAACCCTGCTATATGCATCGCAGATTTTGCGTGTGGTAGTTATTTTTATCCCTACATAGACAAAAAATCGATAATTTTGAGGAGAATTTGTTGGGGTAGGGGTAAGATTTTTGGTATTTAGAGTCACATTAAACACTCCTTGCTTTTCTAAACAATGTTTTAAGACAACTAGTGTATCGCTTAGAACAATTAATTGGCATATCTGCAGATATATTCTATAGATTAGGCATTTATTGCGATTTAACAGTGAACTATGGACAAATCTGAAATGTTGAAAACTCCCATTTTTCATGAATTTTGGGAGAAATATTGAGTTTAAGTCGAAAAATGGCTGTTAAAATACCTAATCATGATGCAATTCATGCAACATTGTCATATACAACAGACTTTTTCCGTATTCTGGTTATTTTTATCCCTACATAGACCAAAAACTGATAATTTCAGGGAAAATTTGTTGGGGTAGGGCTAAGATTTTCGGTATTTAGAGTAACATTTTACACTCCTTGTTTTTCTAAACACTGTTTCAAGACAATTAAAGTATTGCTTAGAACAATTAATTGCCATATCTGCAGATATATTCTATAGATTAGGCATTTATTGTGATTTAAAAGTGAACTATGGACAAATCTGAAATGTTGAAAATTCCCATTTCTTTATGAATTTTGGGAGAAATATTGAGTTTTAGTCTACCAATGGCTGTTTAAATACCAAATTATGATGTTATTCACGCAACATTGTCATAAACAACGCACATTTTACGTGTTCTGGTTATTTCCATGCAAACTTGGACAAAAAATTGGCAATTTTAGGGAAAATTTGTTGGGGTAGGGGTAAGATTTTAGGTATTTAAAGTCACATTAAACACTCATTGTTTTTCTAAACAATGTTTTAAGACAACTAATGTGTTGCTTGGTACAAATAATTGGCATATCTGCAGATATATCCTACAGACTTTGCATATATAACGATTTAACAGTGAACTTTGGACAATTCGAAAATGTTAAAAATTCCCATTTTTCATCAATTTCGGGCGAAATATTGAGTTTAAGTCGACAAATGGCTGTTATAATACCAAATCATAATATTATTAATGTAACAATGTCATATACAACACACATTTTGCGTGTTCTGATTATTTTTATGCGAAAATAGACAAAAAAAATGACAATTTTAGAGTAAATTTGTTGGGGTAGGGGTAAGTTTTATCGATGTATGATGTTTATATTACATAAAAGTAGCCATTATTTGTAATGGTTGTAAAGCAAATATAATAAGCTTTCATTTGATACCTATTTTAAATGATGTTTGTTTACTAAAAAATAATATTAGGCAAATGAAAGACAAAAATTATTCAAAAACGAAATTATTTAAAGGTCCATGTATTTGGTCTATTTGAAAATAAAATTGCGGTCTTTTAAAATATGTTAACATCGTCTTTACATGTTTTCTATTAAAGAAAATAGATTGAAAAGCTAAAAACAATTTTCAGAATCGGGAATTGAGATGCACTTCGGGTTCTCTAGACCATCAAACTTACGCAATTTCAATGAAAATATCAGGTTTTTCGTCAATATTTCATTGGGGTAGGGGTACATTTAATTGCGCTGTGGAACGTTTTAGGCATAGAAATTGTTAAAACTTGGGTTCTTTGTAAAGCTCATACAATAAGCAATCATTTGATACCCCGAATTTATAACTGGAAAGCATTTGGTTAACATTTTGAAGCAACTTTAAGAAAAACTTGAATGAAAAACGAAATTTTCCAAAATTTTGGTAGGTGGGTCTAAAAATGGGCCAAATTCCACAAGTGCGTGCAGGTTATGCTCGTGTTAACATGTTTTATTTTGAAGAGGGGATGTATACGGACTTAAAAAAATGGGTGGGGTTCGGAAGTGGGGGGGGGGGGGGGTGCACGGGGGGTTATTCCAGCCCATGGACTATTTACAATATAAGATTTAAACAGTTGTGATTTAATCTTGAAAATGAAGAAAAATAATTTTGGAAGGTATTATGAGCAAGGAAAATCATTTTCTAAAGAGATAACCAAACAAATTATTGATTTATTTGATGAGGGCAAATCTCTAAGAGAAACTGGACAAATTCTAGGTATTATAAATACACCATCGATCCGAAATGTCATTGATAACTGTGGTGATACATTTCAGTAATTATTACATACATGTACCTTTCTTTCAATACTCGGAAGCTTTATCACGCGCAAATTCATGTATTTCCGCAAAAACGGTAAACATTGAACACGATATCGTAATATCAAATACTTAAATAATATTTCATTCATGTCCTCCTTGAATATCCTTACGAAAAATAACAGTGAGGACCTGTCATATCTATTTTTGGTACAAAAATTACACTAAAATCCATGTAAGGAAAGACACATAGCAGGATCTTCATCTTGCTCAATTACTGAATTTCACTGAACCATCTTGCTCAATTACTGAATTTCTTTGAACTAACTTAGATTTTGTCTGCAGTCAAAGACAGCCATCAAGCATACTTTGAAACTATTCATGCCCGAGGTGACAATAATATAATATGTGGATTCTTAAAAGGAATTATTTGAAAATCTAAAAGCCAATCATTTTCCAAAATTCATTCTCTGAAAACATGATTTTTTCCACACTGTATACCCCACTTCCTCATGTTAACTAAAATCACGAATCAAAGGTATCATTCAAAAAACCTTTGCTGATTAAAAATGTTGTATTGGGTTATAAATCAAAATTTTTTTTTCAAAACCCAATTTAAAAGGAAAACGTATGAAAAACAGATGTGCAGTATTTTTCATTTTCTAACTGATGATATAGTTTTCACATATGGAGGTGCCATTTATCTACAGCAAGTTAGCATACCAATGGGCACTGATTGTGCTCCTCTGCTCACGACTTTTTCTTTTTTACCCGTAAAAAATCATACGATAAAAGCTGCTAGATCCTTCGATCTCACTTACAGATACATAATAAAAATGATATAGTTAGCCTCGATTAAAAAGTAAAAATAAAAAAATATACAAAGTAAAACACAAAAATATACAAATCAAAAACCATCTAAAATTGACAAATAATGGAAAGAAGGATGAATTCCAACTTTTGTCTTTTTGATGTTTTTTAATTTGTATATTTTTTGTGTGTTTTACTTTTAATCGTGGCCAACTATACCATTTTTATTTTGCTCCATAGTTAATTTGTGGTCATTGCACAACATATATATTTCTATCACTTATAGATATATTGATGATGTTCTTTCCGTCAATAACGCATCTTTTGCTTAATGGATCCCATTAATATATCTGCCAGAAATAGAGATAAAGGAAACGACACAAAATAAAACTACATATTTTAGGACTAACATCTCGAATTTGACAAAAATAGTCATCTCATTGATAAAAATTACCACAAAAAGGACGATTTTAACTTCAAAATTATCAAATCCCAAAACATGGACAGTAATATTCCAGCTTTTCCTGTTATGAAGTGTTTGTTTTATAGTTGATTCGTTATGCGAGAGCTAGCACAAATTATACAGACTTTCTCATTAGACGTAGTTTTCTTCGTGAATGCCTTATTAATCAGGGCTTCCAAAAATTCCGTCTCATATATACAATCATAAAAAAATCTTTAATAGATATCGGACCCTTGGGGGAGAATTTCAAGATCTGGTCCTCATTCTGATTCAAGATCCTTTTTTTATTAGCACTCTGATTGTTATTCCTTTTAACTGTCTATGACACTTCTATAGCAATTGTTGTTGAGTTTCTACCGGACACAGCCGGACACTACCGCAATGGAAGTGGAGGTTTGGCAGCCATAAAACCGGTTTAATACACCATTTCTTTTGAAATGCCTGTACAAAGTCAGGATCATTGCGATAGACAATTTTTTTCGGTGGTTTCTAACCGGTTTGTCTTTTTGTCTAAGGAGTTTTTATGTAATTTTCTTTTTGCCAAAAGTTTCATCACAAATTGTCGCAACAATTAATTGCGAATTATACAATTTTTCCAAAAAGTATTTTGCCATACCATTTTCTAAATCTGATATAGATAACAGTTTTCTGATAAAAAGGCACGGCTCTTGAATCCGTTTTAGGGGCTCTGCCTACAGAGCTGCCACTTGCGTCCCTGAATGTGATAATATGCCTATGTGGGGTAGTCAAGTAATGATACGAAAAGTATTTTGTAGGCCAACTGTGTAGAGACACGCAGCGTTCCATGAAACATAAAGACAGCATCTTTATGAAGGCTAAATTTATGTCCTCTACTAATCTCTCCCCATTTCCCGGAGGTAGTCAAAATTTGTTGACCTGTTGTCCTTTCCATTTTAATTCTTTCTTGTTATAGAATAAAATATTTGTCAATAGATAATCTTGTTCTCATCCTGATTTCGCTTGAATATTGCAAACTGGACATCAAACGCTAACTAACGAATTAATCAATCACTCATAAAAAGGGAATTTTCAAGATCTTGAAATGAACTTTGTAATTTAATTATTATTAAGGTCTTTCCCTTTCAGGGGAAAGACCTTATAGTAATTCTTCTGATTATTCAGGTCTTTCCCTTTCCGGGGAAAGACCTTATAGTAATTCTTCTGATTATTATTATTAAGGTCTTTCCCTTTCCGGGGAAAGACCTTATAGTAATTCTTCTGATTATTATTATAATAATAATTATTATTATTATTATTCTTGTTCTTCCGTAAGGTCTCTGTACGGAAAACCTTTTGACGCATCATTACGAAACTTCGCGTAGTAACTGGAAGTTGGAAATTCTCTTTCGAAACCATGTTTCGGACGGAATCTATTTTTAGTAACATAGTTTTCTCCCCGAACATGGTTTTTCTTGTTAGCAGATATACTCAGAAACCGTAACCGATATAAAAAATCTTAGGTAAGGAAAATGTTTCTTTCATCCTCAGGATGATTTGTCATGCAAAAAAATTTTTTTGGGTCGCGACCCCGGTTACGCGTTTTTGACCCCTTATTATGCAAATTTCTCAAAGTTACCGGATTTTGATGAAATTTGGTATGCAGGTTGGTTTAATGACCCTGATAACAAATCTGGGGTCAAAAGTTTTCTTTGTCCGCCATTTTCAAAATGGCCGCCATTTGAAATTTTGTTCTTGCTATATCTCGGAAACGAAAAAAAAAATTCTGAAAACATTATATTGCAAAAATACTCCTCTCATTGAGATCTACATTTAATTCAAAAGAACAAAAACTCTACGATGAACCGTTTTTGAGTAATAGCCCTTGACGCGTTTCGGTAAATCGGTTTTTTGCGAATAACTTTTAAACGCTTACAGATAATATAGTAAACATATATGGTTAAAGTGATCAGCATGAAAAGACCTTCAATTTGAGAAACAGGTTGAAGGTTATCGGTGACCTTTGACCTTGTTAGCAGACTAACTCGGAAACTGTAAAAGATAGTTGAAAATTATATCTGCAAAATGTTCATCAGGTCAAGGGCTACATTTGTCTCATTTGGACCGAAGCTCTCCGATGACTCCCTGAAGAGTTATTGCCCTTGATGCATTTCAGAAATAGGTTTTTGCGTATAACTTTTAAACCTTTGCAGATAGTATGGTCATGTAACATATCAAATTAATCAGTAAGAAGAGACCTTCAATTTGATCCCAAGGTCAAAGGTCATCGGTCAAGGTCATAGCCAAATTTTACGTTTTTTTATCGTAAAATCTTTAAAACGATTAGAAATGGCTACTCTAAAATATTGGAGACAATGTGCATCTCATCAAGATGATTTTAAACATTTGACATGACAAAACATAACATTAAACACAACATTGACTGGGAAAGACCTTGCAATTGTTCTCTGAACAATTGTCTTTTTAATTATTATTATTATTATTATTATTATTATTATTCTTGTTCTTCCGTAAGGTCTCTGTACGGAAAACCTTTTGACGCATCATTACGAAACTTCGCGTAGTAACTAGAAGTTGGAAATTCTCTTTCGAAACCATGTTTCGGACGGAATCTATTTTTTGTAACAGAGTTTTCTTCCCGAACATGGTTTTTCTTGTTAGCAGATATACTCAGAAACCGTAACCGATATAAAAAATCTTAGGTGAGGAAAATGTTTCTTTCATCCTCAGGATGATTTGTCATGCAAAAAAATTTTTTTGGGTCGCGACCCCGGTTACGCGTTTTTGACCCCTTTTAATGCAAATTTCTCAAAGTTATCGGATTTTAATGTAATTTGGTATGCAGGTTGGTTTAATGACCCTGATAACAAATCTGGGGTCAAAAATTTTTGTCCGCCATTTGAAATTTTGTTATCGCGATATCTCGGAAACGATAAAAAATTTCTGAAAACATTATATTGCAAAAATACTCCTCTCATTGAGATCTACATTTAATTCAAATTTTTAATAAAAGAACAAAAACTCTGCGATGAACCGTTTTTGAGTAATAGCCCTTGACGCGTTTCGGTAAATCGGTTTTTTGCGAATAACCCTTAAACGCTTACAGATAATATAGTAAACATATATGGTTTAAGTGATCAGCATGAAAAGACCTTCAATTTGAGTACCAGGTTGAAGGTCATCGGTGACCTTTGACCTTGACCTTGTTAACAGACTAACTCGGAAACTGTAAAAGATAGCTGAAAAAGCTGAAAAATTATATCTGCAAAAATGTTCATCAGGTCAAGGGCTACATTTGTCTCATTTGGACCGAAGCTCTCCGATGACTCCCTGAAGAGTTATTGCCCTTGACGCGTTTCAGAAATAGGTGTTTTGCGTATAACTTTTTAACCTTTACATATAGTATGGTCATGTAACATATCAAATTAATCAGCAAGAAGAGACCTTCAATTTGATCCCAAGGTCAAAGGTCATCAAGGTCATCGGTCAAGGTCATAGCCAATTTTTACGTTTTTTTTATCGTAAAATCTTTAAAACAATTAGAAATGGATACTCTAATATATTGGAGACAATCTGCATCTCATCAAGATGATTTTAAACATGTGACATGACAAAACATAACACTAAATACAACATTGACTGGGAAAGACCTTGCAATTGTTCTCTGAACAATTGTCTTTTTAATTATTATTATTTTTCTTTTTTGCTTTTAGCCTTCATAATTTGTAAAATCAAGACTAAGAATAATTAGGTTATCCTAATGATTGTTTGGTTCATGAAAAGTAATATACTCTCTGATAATAACTATGTTTATTTGTTAATTAAAAGAAGAAAGGGGAAGATTTGTGTTATATTGCACTCTCTTACCTATATGAACAATTGAAAAATATTTGTGGGATTATGTTTTCTCTAATTCTTGTTAGAAATATTACTTCCCCTAGAATCTAATAAACAACATGTTTGGAAAATGTAAGTGTCTCGTGTCCGTTTCTAGAAATAGTGCAACCGGATATTGATGAAATTAACATCTTCATCATTGTATAACTAAATGGTTTTTGCATTTTTATATCTAAGATAACTCAATTTATTGATAATATGAAATTTTTATCAAACATATTATATTCAACACCACTGTCAATGAATGGCGCAATAATACACATATCAACGATGATAGCAACAAAATGTCGGCATACTTGAGACTGTAGACCACGGAGATCGCTTTACTTCAAATAAATTGAGTAGAAATTAGAGAAACAATCTCTAACACTGTTTTCCGGTTAATTACGATAATTTCTCACATCTCGATAGTTAAATTTTCACATATTAAAGTTCTCGGGTAAACCTCGAACTTTAAAATGTGAAAATTAAACTATCTAGATGTGAGAAATATACGTAATAAACTGGAAACAGTGTTAGAGACTATATATCTTATTATTTTAATTTAACGAACATCATTATTGAATACTTCTGTCCCAAAATAGTTCACTTTCATAATCTCCAATATTATACACATAGTATATAGCTGAAAGGGCGACAGAGCAGATTGTTACCCAAAGAAAACATTGTCAATCTTCGCATCGATTGGCATTGTTTTTGGGGGGTAGCAATTTGCCCATGCTATATGCTGTTCATTTTATTATACTGGATGTTTTTTTGATTATTACTGAAAATCACTGAACCATGACCAGAAGGTTACAGTGGAAAAATTGTAAGCCGCTTAGCCATAATTATTACAATATTTTGGGATTGTTACCCTCACAGCTTCATAAAAAAATTTACATATGATAGATTGCATTTGTAAAAAAAAAAATTCTAAAGTATAGTCGGAAAAAATAGTTAAGGACCATATTCTTTTAAATTCGTGAATCTTTATTTTCGTGTCGAAGCATGGGCATAACCACTAATCCGATCAACATAAAATTTACCCATTAGAATATTTTCTGAAATTTTCAACTTTTCAAAACTTCTCATTTTCGAGATAAAAAATCGTTTCTTGTGGGTTTTTTTTTTTTTTTTTTTTTTTTTTTTTTTTGTTGCAAAAAATCATGATTTTTGGGCTCATTTTGTACAAATTATAATTTGTACAACCTATATTTTGTACAAAATTACAACTTGTACAGAACACATGCAACTTTATTACGGTCAGTTTCCCAAACTGCACCAAACTGACATTATGGTCTTCCACATGTTTAGATTTTATCTGCACTGAAGAGACATAAGTTGTCGAAATGCGCATATGCAGAATCAAAATTCACAGTAACTTCGGTATTTAGTTATTCCATAACAACCGTTAAGAATAGTGAAGTTAATATTTTTACAGGAAATTATCTCTTAATTGTCATAATCATTTATTTTGATATCAACATTGTTCAATGCCTTTCAATATGCACCTACACTTATGTCTCATTAGTGCAGATCAAAGCAAAATCATTCAGCAGAACAAAACTCCAAGAAATTAATAAATGTATCGCGAACAAGTAACCTATTGGATCTAAATGAAAGGCCAAAATTAGATAAGGACAGAGTCTTGCACTAGGGAATTTGCATAATTTCGAACAATCTTAATTTTCTTATTTTTTTAGATCCTGTAATTTTCCAAAATCGGTTTTCCACACAGCACCAGACTGCTGACTTCTTGGCTTGTACATAGATTTGAGAACTAACAGTCCATCACCACAGGTATCGATCCATGAGAAAAATTATAAAATGCAGAATTTACCGAAAGACACATCTTTGCATGCAGGAAATATTCCTCCTTTTTATTTTAGATATTGGAAGTTTCAACATTCTCACTTGGGTACTAGAGGACCGCGCTAGTGAATACCTTGGGGATCGACCTAGTTGTAATTAATTGTAACCTTTACATATGTAAGCTGAACCCAAGAAAAACTAATTGTCGGAAGAAAAAGTCATAGCATCCTTGCAGTTTATAAAATAATACATAAATAATGAACGGCTATGGAGTAAATGTAAAAATATAAATATGTTGTGCGATGGCCACAAATTAACTATGGAACAAAATAAAATGGTATAGTTGGCTACGATTAAAAGATAAAAAAAAACACAAAATGTACAAATTAAAAAACACATAAAAATGACAAAAATTTTCTTTTTCATGTTATGTGTTTTTTAATTTGTACATTTTGTGTTTTTTATCTTTTAATCGTGGCCAACTATACCCTTCTTATGGAGTAAATGCACATGAGACGAAGTCTCTAAAATGCTTTGTAAAGCAATGCAATGCATGAACGCTTGTATTGTATTTCTTCATCTTGAAGTCGCCATGAGCCTTTCAAAAAATGAGCTTTATCTCGTATTTCATAGGAAGTAATTTATCGGGACTTTTTTTCTGTTTTTTTTTTCTGTCGATATGACAAAGACATTGCTAAAATAATAATAAAAGACTCACATTAATGCATTTTAAGCACAGACTTTAGGATATAAAAAAAAATTATTACACGTCATTTTTCAGGGCTTTTCACAACTGTGCAGGTAAAGAAAAACATGAAAATTACCTGGAACACAGCTTCTGAAAATGTTTATCCCAATAAATATCCATGTAAGAATACGAATATCAGAAGCCATCAATGTTCCTTCACATCTCAACAAAGAATAGATTCAACAAGGTGTTATATCATGCTCTTTTATTGTCATCTTCTGATGATTATCGGATCTCTTTGTGGTTTTACATTACATGTATATTAATAACATGCCCATTTATTGCATATGAGCAGCACTGAACTGAATTATTTTATAACTGCCACGCGATGAAAGATGAAGATCTGATCAAAAATAATGCTCAGAATACGTAATAAATATTTATGAATTATAATACAATTGTAATTGAATTTCTATTTGTGGTTTTAATTAGTTAAATTAAAAAAATAAGTGTTCATTAGTGTTTTGCAATTTCTAATCCATTTATACTTATATTCCTGTTTATGGTTTAACATTATTCTAAACAGAAATAACAGAGTACAATGGCAAATTCAAATTTTTGGTTATTACGAAAAGAATAAAAACATAATTGGAAACACCTACAATGGCCGAAAAACACAATGTACCAAGGAACTGCACAAGCAAAAAAAGTACAATAAAAAAAAAACAAAAGACAAACGTAAACAACGATAGGAACTCAGGACAGCCGAACTTGGTACCGGCACTAACAACATCCACCAATAAGGCTAAACCGATTCATTAGTACATAAACCTCCCCTTTCTCTGTCCCGTTTTTCTATAGTATAATAAACATACAAGTATAACCCAAAACAGGTCAACTACTTAATCAAAAACCACAATCTTTAGAAAGAAAGGATAATTTTGAAAGACAGGTCAAGGAGTGCTCGCCGCTAAACTGCTATCTCAAGGAGCCTAGTCTTCTGGTACAACATTGTCGCAGTATGGATGAAAAATCGAACTCAAAACTCCAAGATGGGTTTGGTAAACAATCATCATGTATTTCAGTAGACATCGGCAG
>MJUU01035904.1:7450-22854 GCA_002080025.1 Modiolus philippinarum
TATATATATATATATATATTCACTCTATTTTCACAATAATGATAAGTAAGAATATAATAAAAATGTCAAAATATTTTATTTGCATACTTGTTGACCCAGAGACCCAGAGACAGGTATCCATACTCAAAACATCGAATCTTACTGGGCAAAGACAAAATATATAAATTCAAAGTTATGATAGGCTTACAATCAGATGCGCTTCCAATGTACCTTGATGAGAGAATGTGGCGGGACTGATAGTTGAAGATGCAAAAAATGTGGAAGCAGATAGTAGAACAGTACCCAATGTAAATCTTTTAAAGATCAATATATACAGCAGTAATACACAACAACCCTTTTAAGGGCTACTAAAACACTTCAAAAAGAATCTTAGTTGATCATTGTTGATTTTATCAGTTCTTAAATTTAAATTTGCGTATCATGTTATACATGGATACATATTTCATATTCAAACCTACATGTATTCCAAGCCAAGCTAAGTTCAAAGAATACCTATAAAAACACACCCCAAGCTAAGAAAAATTCTAAAAAAGTAAAAAATAAATTAATAAGATCAATTCTTAGCATTTTAAAAAGATTAAATCTTCACTATAATGCATTTCATAGAAATTTCTAGAACAATCCTTGTACAATCATTGGATAGAATCCTTGGATAAAATTTCTTCCATGGTTTGTTAACAATCCTTGTGTTCAAGGATTGTTGGCATACAAGTTAATTGATCCATTTCCCATTATACCTGGGCTATCATATAAGGAAAAGGAAAATGTGTGTATTCAATACGTAATAATCACGTCCGATCGTCACAAAGCTAGCCCTTATCATGACTCATACTCACATTATAATGACCACATTAAGAACGGCTCTAGTGTATAACCACTTTTAGAACTGTTCTAAGTTAACTTAGAACTATGACAATTTTTATGACCTCTTTTAGAACTATTACAGCTTTAAGAAGAGTTCCACGTAGAACCAATTATGACTGCTTTTAAAACTGCTCTAAATTAACTTTGAGCAGTCATAATTCATGACCGTTTCTAGAATTTATTCTATGACTGCTCTATTTTAACTTCAAGTTAACTTAGAAACAATTCTAAGTTAACTTAGTGTTAACTTGGACGAGAGGTTATGTCTGCATAATATCAATTACTGTTGTTTCTATGATGTATAACAAAGCAATCATTATATATGTTTTATGTGGATTTTTTTAGGCAAACCTAGGATTCAAAATGTTAAAGGTAATACATAATAGCTGAATATTATACAAACAATAAAAAGGGTATTGGAAATTTTTAAGTTATAGAATGATTTCGATAGTCACCCTGATCCATACAAACATTGTCATGCATATCAATTTTAATAGAAATACCGTAAAATTTGTAAAGATGTAAACGAACCCTTTTGGGACCACATATTTAAATTGTAAAAAATTTGGAACGAAAGTTCGTGGTTATTGTCGTTAGAATCATCCGTCCGTACGTCCTTTGTTTACGTTTTCTAGTCAACTGAACTCTTTCTGCATTTCTGCATTAAGAGTTTAAATTTTTTTTTGTAGCGTTGTTGCTTATAGTCTGCAGATGCACACTAAGCTTTCGAAATTACTAAATTGGTCTTGGTGCAAACAATGAAAGTTTGTGGTTATTGTCGTTAGAATCATCTATGGGTTCATCAGTTTGTCACGTTTTCTTGCCAGCCGAACTCCTTTTGCATTTCTGGATTTAGGGTTTATATCTTATATTTGAAATTTCTAAATAAGTCTTGGTGCAAACAAGTGCGCCAAAGGTCGATTTTGACCCTGTAATTGGTATGCTAATCTTGTCGACATATTCGGGGACTACCACCACACACAATTTTTATGCCTACACAAAAGATAAACAAACCAATAGTGCGAAAAAAGTATTTCCACAAGAAAGCTTTGTAAAAGCGTGCACCGATTGGAATATTTTCAAGACTTATACGTTGAATAGGTTATTATTGATCAAAGTTTCGTGCCTATAGACGGTTTAAATATTACTTATGGCGAATTTCGTAAAATACTTTTGTTCAGTTATAACGAAATCAAGTTCATTTGACATTCATTCATTCTTGGCTCTCATTATCAATTTGATTTGACGTGTTCACCACTGCAGCTTATAATTTTTGAATTATTTGCATACTGTATATAAACTGTAACCGTAACCCTCATGTGTTTAACTGTAACCCTAATCCTTATGCATATAATGGCATGCATAGCAAAAGACACGTACCGGTCTTACATAATTTTACCGAATTTTTAGACATGTGATCGGATATTATGACTATGACTGTCTGTATCCTATGCTTTTTTATTTCATACACAGTTTTCTGGTTGTCAGTATGAATGTTTAATGTAGAGATGGCATTTGTGTGTTATGTGGAACCTATTTAAATAACAACATATTAAGCGATTTCAACATTTTAACATTAGTTATTGTTTCTTGTTTCTTGTTTAATAATTATATTATGGCAACCGGTTCAATACACATTGGGACAACTTCTATCTATCGGTAGATGTCCTTGGTACTGGATTTGGCGTCCTATTGCGATATTTTTTTAAACGAGTATTTCTTTTTGAACTACTTATTGATTACATGTGTGTCTGATTCTAATGCTGCTGATGAAACATGTGTACAGCATAACGAAATTTACTGTTTTTTATGCAACTTCGGTATTTTTTGTATTTTTCATACATGACTCTATATAATGGAGTTTGATGGTAAAAAAGTACATAATGTATCTTTTTACAGAATTAAACATTATTAAGAGTTTGATTTGGTCAATATACATTTCGACGGAATATCCTCTTCTAAATAATGACTCTTCTTAGGATCTAGTAATCACGAGGAATCCAATATTTTGTTCAACGACAATACCCATTTATAGACAAATACAAATAAAAATACAATTTTCCTACCTATTGCCTTTCAGAAAATAAAAAAAAACAAACTTGTATTCTTGATTTATGAATTAACATGTGTTTTTTCTGAGGCAGTTCGATCTACAAACTATATTGATGTCAATTTTGGTCCCTACGAGATATATTCGGATCGGAATAAGGAGTAAAAAATGAAATCCATCGACAGATCATTCTGTGACATCACTCTTTCACTATAATTGGAAAAGACTCAGGTGGCCTATTCCTCTGTATAAAAGTGAGTTCGATCTTGCTATTGTGGAACAGTTTATATTATTATAGCGTATCTTACTGACTCTGTACATGTTTACTGATGTAATTTGTTTCTCTGTATTTTAGACGAGAATTCCTTTACATGCCTTGGATTTTGGATTTTAGCTGGATTTAATACATGTTCCATCGTAGTTTTAATGGCTTGCATCATATACAGATATAAAAAGAGACTACAAGGCAAGGCACTTGCACTGTATTTTTTTAAAAAAAAATCAGGAAATATTCAATCAATGAGTTAGAAATATTCTACAATAAGTCCTCAAGAATGTTAGCATGTTGGTTCTTTTACTCTGAGCAAAAATTTACAATGGTTAATATATATTAAAAAAAAACATCAAACTAACGGCAAACAAATTCACAAAATATCGAATATTGTTTACCTAGGGATAAATTTTCGTGGAATTCATATAATATTTAGTAAGGGACCAACCATTTAACTTGAAGTGGGGGGAGGCTATGTTCTTTTTTCTAAAAAATGTTTTGAGCTTATTTTATGTGAAAAAAATTTTTGGCTTCCAAAATGATGAAAAAAAAATTCTGAAGGAGGCTTTCTGCCCCAAAAAATAATGTTAATTTTGAAAAAAAAAATATTTTGTTGCTACACGTGAAAAAATTTTTTAAAAAAATTGTACAAAAAAACCCATAACCCTCCCCCTTTCAGGTTAAATGGTCGGTCCCTAAATACTATTGGTTGAATTTAATTCGTTGGGATTCAATTTCGTGGATAAGTCTTACTAACAAAATAAACGAAATTTAATCCCCACGAAAATTTCTGCTTTTACAGTAGTCATCATATTATCTGCCAGATTATAATAATTGTTTTCTTTACGCATGGCAACCGTCACTCTGCGACTTGAAAAAAAGGTAATAAGTCATGGTCGATATGTGTCAGTTTGGTAATAAAAACCACAATATACTGAAAATATCTTCTCAATGAAAAAGAAACATTGCAACGATCTGTTAAATTATGATGACTACTAATACAATTCTGAAGAGATAATTACAACAGTGGTTGAATATAATCGTGGTGTATTAGCTTTTTACGATAGATGTAACGTTCTGTATTGACTGATCGATGAAGGAATATGGAGTAAATACACACGAGAAAAAGACTCTACAAATACATTGTAAAAAAAAAACGAAACAACTCTTTTATTGTTGTTCTTAATCTTGACTGAATATTTTACAGACTCTGAACAGAAATGAAGATTTTCTTTTAAGCAGGAAGGAATACCTCTGCTCGAATGTTTAACTAGCCCAAACCTTTTATTTCAGCATCAGATACATCCATGTAGAACATTTTCTTTTTCATCAGCAATATAGCTACCTCCCAAACATATATAGTGTATATTTCACAATTAATTCGTTACTGTAGAGCTTGTAGTTCATACAGTGACTTTGTGGAAAGAGCAAAAACATTGTCACAAAACCTACTGAGTTTGGGATATATTCAGCCGCTGTTACTTTCGTCCCTTCAAAATTTATAAGGCTGTTAGCATGACATAATGGATAGCTATGAAATGTCAGTGTCACAAATGAAAGCGGTCATTTTCATCTAGATTCACGTCTTCCCGGATTTGACATTACCGATTATGACTTTACTCTGGATTGATCCACTGACAGCGTGAGGGATACTGCATAGGGCATGCTTACCCTTCCGGAGCACCTGATGTCACTCTGTTTTTTGAGAGTTCATACTGTTAGTACTTTGGTTTTTTATGTTATATGTGTAGTGTTCGTGTGCTTTATGGGCGATTAGTGTCTTTGGTATTCCGTCCCCTGGTAATCCTGCTTTTGCCTTGTCTCTGGACTTTGATCTCTGAATCTGGGGCTTTGTTCCTTCGGTATTTTTTTTATTGATCTTTAACAATTGGAAAGACAGAATCACGCTTGTCATAAAGGTTTTAATTCAGTGTATAAAGTCATCAATATTATGATATAAATAAAAGTGTATTTCTGATAAACGAGAATATTCGAATGTTGGTTCCAAAAATCTGGAATATTTGTTCATATATTTAGAATTGAATCCTATTGTAAGATTGAACCCCTGCAGATTGTTTACCACGGGTTAAGTGGTCAGTTTAAAGAAACTGTTACTACTTGTTTTCACAGTTGAAATGCCACCTCTGCATTTCAAGAACTCCCCTTAATCAATGGCTTAAGAAAAATGTCAGCGCTCTAGACCGGGAAAACGGTCTTTTCAATATGGCACACTTTCTTGCTCAGAAACCGTAAGGAGTAAAATCCACCTAACTCGAAGAAGTTTTGTCTTTCAAATAACTAAATACCGAGGTTACTGTGAATTTACTTTCTGCATATGCGCATTTCGACAACTTATGTCTCTTCAGTGCAGATAAAATCTAAACGTTTGGAAATGAGAGGATATAACCTCAAGATAAATTCCATCAGCACATTCATTGAACGCATGGTGGAGTTTTACACTGTCGTTCAATAAAAATACTTCATTAATATGCTTATCCGACTTGTGTGGGACAGGCAGATGCTGACCTGATAACCAACGATTGATAGGCGCTTGCTGAAATCAGGTTTAAACGTATTTTTCATATGTCATAGGTTTTAAGTATCAGTAAAAGTGCACTCGATGATCCTTTTAAAATATTTCCATTCCATATGGATCAGAAAAAAGCTGGAGTGGTTGGCACTTTCCAAGCAACTTCCATTGAGGAAATCGTTTTTCACTAAGGTGCTTATATTTATAAGATTGTGATTGTGTAAACGATGGGATCGGAATGTCAGCGAATGGACTCTGAGCACAGACTTGTAATTCATATCGATGACAACGAGGAGATGTTAGTAAATGCCATTCGGAGGTTTAAATACTTTCTACTTTTGTAGAAAAAAAATTGCAAAAGTAAACGACCCGCTGTAAAGTCAATCAACTTTTTGGTCAAACCGCAGTGTAGTCCACGGTGTAATCAAAGTTTAATCAAATACTTCAGAGCAAAGTTGTTTGATCAAAATGTCACGTACAAAATTCAAAGTCGAGGACATCTTGTTGTTTCTTTTTCGTCAATGGCAGCTTGATGTTGTCGTTTATAATTCTGAAAACCAAACAGGGCACCTTCCTTAAAAAGATCAGATAAAGGTAAATGGTCCTTAAAATGGCAAAAACAACCAAATCACTCACCAAATGTTTGGACTCCTACACTTCCACGACAAACCAGACGTACTTTGTTGGAATTTCAGGGGAGAACGACAAATTGTTTCTGTTTTTAGTGACCATGACTTGCGGCTATCTGAATTGGCTGCAGCAGTAGACAACTCTTTGATTGTCTTTATGTGGGGGCCAACTCAAACCTGCCGTTGGATGTGGGGTTTCCTCAACATTCATTGAAGATCTTATGGTGGCTTTGAGTTGTTATTACTCTCCTTTGGGTGGTTGTCTCTTTGACACATTCCCGTTTCCCTTCTTTTTTCCTTTCCTTGACAGAAAAAAAACTGATTGAAATTCCGAAATTAACAGAAGTCCCGAGGTGTGCCAACATTCTAAAAAAATGACAGTAGCCGAATAGTTTGCTTACTCGGTTTTCTACAACATATTCTTGTAGCAAAGACTGTGGAAGAAATTAATTACGCTATTATGAATGGACAATACAAAATCTTAGTACATATTGTAAGCATAAGCGAACTAATTGTTCTTTTAAAACTGTTCTTTGGCCAAGGTGTTAAAAGATGTGGATTCGTTTCTCTGCACTGACATCGTAAGTCTAGATGCTGAAATGATTTTCCTAATTTTTGTTACATCTACAGCGTAAAATATCCTGTTGCAATTTCCTGTAGCACGTTCCGTCTTGTACATTTTCTTGCATGTCTTTCATTTATTGACTGATTTATTGCAGTCATTGTTCGAAGTTCAACTTCTATCTTCTGCTGAGTGCACATTGAAGTTATTATCCATTTATATAATCCAGTGTATCGACTGAATCTGGACTGGATGATCAAAATTTATCCAATGTGTGAGGAGACATTGTTACATGCATGCTCCTTATATATATTACAAAAAGGGTGTACTTCAGAGGATTTCTCGATTAGGTATAAAATTATGATAACAACATTGTGTTTACCAAAACAGTTGTCAGGGTTGAGACCATAATTCATGACCTGAAGAGGAGTGCACTATTTGTATTCAACCCTGACCACTATTTGGCATAGTTATAAGTAAACATATGAACATATTCTCCTGAAAGTAAAACAGGTGTCAACGCTGTGAATTTTTAGATTGAACGATTGTTTGTCATAATCGTTTTTTTTTCAGTACAAAGAAGTGCAAATGTCCAAATGAGTTTACTTTGAAGACGTTAACTGAATTTAAGTCAAGTAAGTTACCGTCCGTTGAAAAATGCAAAAAACGTAACAAAAATGAAATTAAAAAAATAAAGCAAAGGTTGGGAATAACGCAGTATTTCGAAATCTGATACTCTAACGACATTTTTTAATTATCATTGTATAACCAGGTATAAATTAGTCGTCGATTAGATAATAATTCATGCATGTTAGATCAAGGTGGGAGTTAACTGAGAAACCGTAGCTCTATAGATCCTTTTATCTTTTTCTGATTTGGCGGACCATAGAGCTACGGATTTCCCCCTTTATAAAATTTGTGATTTTGCGACCCAAATTTTGTTGCACGTTTATGGGAGTTTTCCGAAAACCTGACACCAAGCGGGGGGTCTCATTAACGTATTTCGTTTCTTTAAATGTTTATCCGCAACCTTCCATATTTATTTACCAATAAATATTCATTTCCTGCTCATTATCATAACAAACGTCATCGTTGGGGGTCATACCACCTTCGGCCATTTTGCTGACATCAATATCATTGGGAACGAGACTTTTCGGGAGGCAAGACTAAATGCTAATCGTTTTCGGAATGGATACCCTTAAGTAAATATTTAAATATCAACTTTTCTCACTTTTACATAGCTTTTTGACTGAAATACTTAATTCATCTGCATTTAGAAATATCCATGTTGAATTTTGATATATCCGTTCCGGACATGACCTGGCATTTATTGCCGCCTCTCGAAATGTCACGTGACTTGGATATACAAAATGGCACAAAAGTAGGCGGAATTCCATTTATATTCTTTTATAAATAGAAAATTATGACTCACCTTGCATAATTAAATGTTGTAAGCATTAAAAAATATTGAATGAAACGAAATGAACACACTTTGGTACGCGTACTTGGCGTCCGGTTGTCAAATAACTCCCGGAAACGTGCGACACAATTCGTGTCGCAAGAAAAGCAAGTATTAGGGAAAAATCCGTAGCTCCATGGTCCGCAACTATCAAAAAATTAGGACAAAGACCGTAAGAGAAACGGTTCAGCAGCTAGGTGGTAGTAAACCTCTTTAAAATTTTTTTTGAAGGACAGATAAATGGCAAAATATAAAAAATAAGGAAGACAATTTAAGTCATAATAAATAATGTTCATCTGTATTGTTATAACCACAGCAGTATCTTTCATTAGAAATAAACAAAAGAAAGTAAGTAGCTTATCAAAGATTTTCACATTTACGTATTTAAGATACGGTGACACTAACCACACCTTAAATATGTAAAAGTGATAAGATCGGATATTTATTAGGTGTGTACATTAATGTTTCGTCCGTCGCGTACTCTAAGACGGTAAGGAGAAAAGGGGAACGATTCAAAAATACGCGATGTTTTTCATTGTTTGGAGCTAGAAATCCACGATAATGTGACATCAATCACATTCTGTCAATAAAGGATTTTGAAATCTAGTTTTTATTCTGAAGTGAAAAGGTGAATAATTTCGTTTTCAGTTAAGTATTTGACTGTTTGGGAACTTCAAAACATAAAATAACATAAAAAAATAGATACTTCTAAAAGCAGATGAAATAACGTGGACATTCAATGTACATAACTTTAACTTTTACATATAATTCCTTTTTACAGTCATTCCATTAGAATCTTAAATCTAAGCAAATCTGAGTAGTAACTTTAAAAAAAAAAAAAAAAAAAAAAAAAAAAAAAAAAAAACTTGCTACACTTATATACGCTAGTGCAAATCATCTGCATTACACATTATTGTTTGTACACTGTGTATTACTCCGGGAACATCTCAGTATAATCGCAACATGTACAGTTCGGAAGTTATGTTTTTTTTTCGTTTTTTTTTTTAATTCACGATACATTCCGTTTAACTTGTCAATTCATTTACACAACATAATATTCCGCTTGTTAATATTTCTTATTTGTTTCTATCTATTAATTTGTTTTTTTCATATATATATTTAGGGTCAATACACTATTTTCATGGTACAAATATGGTTGTCGTTACATAGATGCTAATATCATCTTGAATTTTTATACATATTAAACGCTTTTATTAAGTATGAATGACAAATTGATAATTGACATTGTTTAATTGTTAACAGGCTCTCTTTTTATAATCTAAATCTTTTTTTCAGAGAGAATTAATAAGATATAGAAATCCCAGTTGTGAAATGATAATTTAATTATGACAGTATATTACAGTTACCTGTGAGCGTCCGAAATGAAAAAAAACAAACTATAACATGAAGTTTCAAAGATAATATTGTTTAGTCAAGACTGATGAGAAAAAAAATTGTTCGATCTTTGTGGCGTCTTTTGATTATATTTTTTGTTTGACTTAAACCTTTTAAATATATTATAAATAAGGCTTAAATAAAAAAAATATATATATTATTTTTGGTGTTTCTTTGTTTATATGACTGTTTAGTTGGTAGTTCATAATATCTAAAATAGAAAGTGAAAAAAATTCTATGACCTTTATAAAACATAAGGTGCTTTTTAGAACAGCATCACTAGAAACAACACCAGAATAAGTAACAGAAATTATTGTAGGTGCATTATGAAAGATATGCATGATCAATGGGGATGTACATGTACTCTATTCACTCTCGCAAAAGGAGTTAAATCCGAAAATTTGTGCATTTTCTTTCTTGTTAATTTTTTGTAGAATTTAATTTTCTCTCATATTCTTATTTCGTTGTCCTCCATGTATGACAGCTACACAAGCGTTTTTATTCTGTCTAATTTATACGACATTCAGCTGTCTTGCAATATAGATTTTTATCCCTATGAAAGATGCATTGGCAATCGAATAAATAACAGACAGGGAAATCATTTTCTTTAAATAGCTTTTTAGATGCAAGACTATTGGGAACAACATCACAAAGACAAAAACAAATAAACAAGGCTTAACAATAACAACAAAGAACTAAGGCATTAGCAGTGAGAGCTTTTATACAATTGTAGGTTTTGTCAGGTCTTCGTACTCGTGATCTGCTCCAGATGTGGAACCCGTCACACAGCCTGGATATTTTAGTAACAAACAAAGGATATAGTTTAAATGCTAATGAGACAACGTCTGTACAAATACATGATTAAACCAAGCAATGAAACAAGGGTTTTATTGTTATCTTCATTTTGAAGGCGCATTGTCTTCAACAATGGTGTAAGCTCATACGTCACAGTAAGTTCAAGACGGCCACTAGCACCGATATGGGCTGAAATCATTGCTAAATGTCGAGAAACTCTACATCATGTGTTTTTTTCGTCATGTATAATGGGGTTGTCAGCAAACATAAAATTAACTTGCAAAGGTCTGATTTTAAGTGATTGTTAAATGTCATCATTTAACCTTAATATTACACTCATATATTGCTGGTGGACTGTTAGTCCCCGAGGGTATTCACCAACCCAGTAGTCAGTATTTCGGTGCTGACCCGAAAGCCGATTCTATTTGGAACCTTACAATATCTAAATTGTTGTAAATTTTGTTGAAAACTAAGGAGTATCTCCCTCATGCAAAGCTCTGTCCTTAGCTAATTTTGGCTTTACATTTAGATCATATTGGTTATTTGTTCTCTATCAGTTTTTTAACATCTTTGATTTTATGGTCTTCCAAACGTTTAGATTATATCTGCACTGAAGAGACATAAGTTGTCGAAATGCGCATATGCAGAAAATAAATTCACAGTAACCTCGGTATTTAGTTATTTATTATAAAACCATTGTTTATGTTACTTTTCAAAGCCTTCAATAGTACCAAGGTGAAGGTTTAAAAGCATCTACCATTCTCCTATTATATGACCAAGAAAAATCTTGAGCACAAACGTCGCCCACAAAGACAAATATAGAATAACAATGCGTCAATACAATTGTCAATCCCAGTAAAAAAATATGTATTATCAGTTCTTTCGGAAAGGTAAGCACAATCCCCTCTACAATCGGCTTCCTTCACACCGCAAACGGTGTTGTCAAAGTCTGCTTCTGTCACCTGGGGTTATATACTCTGCATCTACAAAAGTTCAGTGAAATCATTGTGAGGAAAATAAAACTTTCGTAGTGACAATTGCAGCAGTGGTTGAACACAACCTATGTGATAAATTACAGAAGGATTACAGTCATGATCTGAATTTAATACTTGAATTTGTGATGGTTCGGTGAAAACGAAACATCATTTATGTAGCGGAAACTGGAATTCTTAATTCAATATAGTGTGCTTACTTCCACAACATTGTTCGACAATTATATTCTTAATCAAATAGGTAAGGAACGGATCATCGAATTCAGGAAATCCGCGAATATGGAAAGAGGAAAGTAACATTAATGGAGACAGAATGACAAAATTTTAAGGTAAAACATATAAAACATACAGTGATTGTAAGAGCACTTTGCCAGTTTAATTGATGTTTGTTGACAATCCCGCACGCATGACAGAGAAAGACATGGATGTAGCGTTGCTCGACAATTAGCAAAGAATTCCGCTTAAACCGGTGCTAGGGGTCGTCTTGAACTTACTATGAGGAATGAGCAAAGCTCATTGTTGAAGGCCTCATGGTGACTTCAAGATGAAGAACAACAATAAAAGCGTTGTTCTTTTGCTTGTTTTTTACCATGTATTTGTAGAGACTTTGTCTCATGTGCATTTACTCCATATCCTTTTATTCACCATATAAACAAAAAATGAATAATGACACAACGCAAATAAGCACTGCAATGTAGTAAGATGTCCAACATTAGAAGGTAACATTAATCGATCTGTAAGGGTAGGAATGATCTACTCCACATGTGACATCGGTCGTACTGCCGACATGAAAAGTCCAGATAAAGGTTTAAGTCGGTTTTTGTCACTTCGGTTATTAACTATGGATGTACTCAAGAAGGACTATTCTCAATTGTGAAAAAATTATGTGTTTTTGAAATTGATTTAATTATTTTTCTATCTATAAAATTTATTGAGTTCTGGGGACTGTAAGTTTAAATAGTTTTCTTTTCTATTTTAAGTATGGTAACATTTTTTATGAATCAACGGAAATAAAACGAACGAACTGTTCATGTTCAAAATGTATTGCTTCTTCAGAATTTATGAAATGGATATAAAGTGCAGATGAAAATGCAACATTTATTTGTCTTAGAAATTAAAGATTTTAGGAAAGACCGATTTTTTTTGTTCAAAACTGAAAACAAAATGCCTTATTGGACTGTTAGTGCCCGAGGGTATTAGGAATCTAGAAGCCAGTTCTTCTGTTCTGGCCCGAACACCGATTTTATTTGAAAACATGCAATATCTAAATTTACGAAAATTTTGTTAAAACCTAAGGAGTATCTCCTTGCATAGCTCTGTCCTTACCTTAACCTGATTTAGCTTTCCTGTTTAGATCCTATTGGCATTTTGTTCTCGCGAAGCTTTTAAATATTTCGGTTTATAGATTTCCAAATGCTCTGATTTGGTCTGCACTGAAGAGACAGAAGTTGTCGAATTAAGCATATACAGAAACTAAATTCACAGTAACTTCTAGTCTTTTTCAAAGCTTGATGAAGGTTTAACATTTTCCGCACATCCTTACATTTTATCGATTTCCTGTTAATCTGCCAATGCCGATGCTTTCAGACAATCAGTTTCATCAGGTTTAAGGTATGGTTGCAGGAGGAAATCGCCCGAGGGATGACCTTTTCATCTTCAACAGTCACCAGAATAATTCAGCGCCATCAACAAACTGTATCTTTGAACGATCAGCCACTTTCTGGTAGATTGAACCACAACAGAGAGACAGGTTAGCATATTTTTCTACAGGATCTTTGGGATCGTTTCACAGTAGCAGCAGAAACGGTCCGTAACCAATCGCCATCCATTGCAGATGTATTGGAGCCAATAAAGTACGGTAGTACCTACGTAACTTTGCTTTGAGAGTAAGTAGGCCTTACAAAGGGAACCTTTTAAAACCAAAAAACGACACCGTCATTGTCTGTTTTTGAACCCAGAAGCTCCAACGATGGATCACAGACAATGTCACAGCATTTTGTTTACTGACGGATCCGGCTTTTAACTTCACCATAGCGATGGACGTATTGAGGTTTATAGAAGGTGCACGCTTTTTTTTATCTTTGTGAAATTGAGAATAATTGTTGGTGTAGATGCAGTGTCGTGTTGTAGGGCGGCATTTTATTCAATCACAGAATCCTCTTTGTAGTTATAAATGGAGATCTAACATTTTAACGCTACAGTGACTTGTTCTTGCAAACTACAAATTTGAAATACTACAGTTTAAAAATCAGGATTTCGGTATCTTATAGCAAGAAAAAGCACGTAAAAAAACTTCCATGCTCAGCGTTTTCGACAGATATGACACTCATCGAACAGTTGTAGGACCAGTTGAGATGTGCTATAAGGCGCCGTCGGCTGCAAGCAATTCGTTGTGCCAACTTCACGCTTCACTTCAGGATAAGTGGAGAACCATTTTGTACTTTGCACTTGTATAGTGCTTGTAACAATCGTGTTCTGACCACATACTTTGGATTGTATTGGACTGTTTCTGTTCGCAGACGTAAATTCTTAGTTTGTTAACATTTTGCATCTACTAATTCCTCTCACTTTTAATAGACTGTATTTTTATGCCCCCAGATCTAGGATCGGGGGTATATTGTTTTTGTCCTGTCTGTGTGTCTGACTGTGCGTTCTAACTTGAACCTTGGCTAAATTTTTCAACTATGTAAGATGGAAATCTCATACTTAGCAAGTGTATAGGTGTAGTCACGAGGAACAGAAATATGTCAAAGGTCAAAGGTCAAGGTCACAGAGATCAAAAAGGGGTGAAATTGGCCGTTTACACATATTTGACCGTAGAATCCTCATTTTTCATCCTATTGAAACGGGGTTTTATGTTATTGCCCATAAAATTGCGCGACTGTAGTATGCCAACAGATTTGAGATAGCATTTTCCGTTTTTGAGAAACAAGAGGCCTAAAGGAGGTCAAAAGGAAAATGAATTTTTAAATTTTTTTTTGTCAGATCTTGATGCAGTATTTTTCTGTAGGTTTCTTTTATCATGTTTAAACAGATACATTTAACAGTTTAAACCATTCCAATAAACAAGGGGCCCAAAGGGGCTACATCTGTTTCAGAATAAAGCGGTTGACTTTGGTGTTTTATGCTAATAAATAACTGTTGAACTATGTAGATAGACTTTTAATACTTGGCAAATGTATAGGTCATGTCAAGAAGACATCAATATGCAAAAAATGAGGTCGAATAAAAGGGAAAAAATTGGGTATTTTCAAATTCACTGTAGACTCTGGGGGCATATGTAGTGTTTCACAAACACATCTAGTTTTTTCTTATTATTACCATGTATACCTCAGACCATATTTTCTGTACTCAACCAACGATTGCGTTTTCGTTTAACTGCAGCTGTTACGTTGTCAATCTTTGCTGAGTGTGTTTGCCTTAGAAGACTTTGTTGGGCTTTTTAACATACAATAATTTGTGAAGGAAGCGATGAGGATCTTTAGCAAGAAATAGAAAGTTAAGATCATTAAACTTATTTTCTTGAAATTAAGAATGAATGTTAATTGAATAACTTTTTAAAATTAATTATGAGTTGATGATTCTTAAAGCAACGGTATAGTTTTTTTAATTTAAACAAATCTGAAAAATATTGTCATTTCTCTGTGGTAATATTTTCCTTCTCTTTATTATGTATGGCAAATATATTAAAGATGATAGAGTATCCTAAATATATTACTATTAAAATCTACACTACACTTGGACTCGTCATTCGTCTGAAGAGACATAAGTTGTCGAAATGCGCATATGCAGAAAACAAATTCACAGCTACTTCGGTATTTAGTTATTTGTTACCAGTGGGTCGATGCCTCTGCTGG
>MJUU01035905.1:3092-14828 GCA_002080025.1 Modiolus philippinarum
AATGAGATTAATGAATACATGATTTATTTCATAATGATAGAGCACATATTTACACAATTTCTCTAAATTTTGGACAATTCAATTTTAGGTATGAAAACTATTATCAGGGCAATATATAATCATGTTCAACCAAATGCTTTGGATCCTATTGGTAATTTATTCGTTATCAGCTTATACATATATTTCGGTTCATGGCTTTCCAAACTATTGATTTGATCTGCATTGAAGAGACATAATATGTCGTCGAAATGCGCATATGCAGAAGCTAAATTCGCAGTAACTTCGGTATTTTGTTATTATTTACAAGAAATCCCTGAAATTTCGGTGTACTGCAACTACAAAAATCAAAAGATCATGTGAGAATCGTGATTCCTCTGTGTTGTTTTTTATTTACTTTAGAAGCTGTGCAAATATGTGCTCCAACAAGGTTTTGTTTCATACAGAAATATTTGCAATATCTGTATTTTCAGACTGTACATTATAAATAAAATATAATAGCCGAAAAGCAGCTACTGTAATATAATAAGCATAGTCAATAAGAAAAAATTCTATTTAGAATTAATGATTATAATTTTATTTATTGGATATCACAAAACATAGTATATGAAAATAACAATGCACATATATGTTGCTGTATTAAATGGTAGTACATTCTTGTTTCATTAAATTTTATCCATTGAAGAGATGTTCCCTCATAGGGGGTAAATATGTCATAATGAAGAATACTAGTAATTACACAGACATACAACACTACGATTAATGTCACCTTTGAAAACATGTACAAACAGTGGAGCTTTGATGGCTCAAAATGTAAAGGCTAACACCCCATAGATGTTTAAAAAAAATGTAGCCCCTAAATGTTAAGTTTCCAACATAATTCTTACTTAATAGTTTGAAATTCCCTTAAATTCAAACTGTTTTCGTCAGTTCATTAGAAGGATGTTGGAGCAATGGACTGAGTTCTACTGAGCAAATGACATTATGTTCATACATAATTTTGTCATATTTCATTACTTGCTCTAAAAATAAATATTTTGGCTAGAAATTAATTGTAAAAAATTTAGATGTATATTGCAATAAAACATACTTTCAGTAATGTTATCATTTGAAATTAATTTCAGCAAATGATGTAAGATTTTGTACAAATTATAAGTACATTTTGTAATATTATTTTTCACAAATTATAATTTGTATGAGCTAATTTTGTACATTGTAATTTGTACAAACTGAAAATACGGATTATAATTTGTACAAAATGACAATTTGTACACAACCTATATAATGATTGGTGTTTTTATCATTATAATACACACATTGTCTATGAAATGAAACTAGTACAAGAAATGTTAAGGAAATTATGCGGTTTGCAACCCACTTTCCATTTAGTCACAACTTACAGTGATTTTCATTATAATTTTAAACATTTTTCTAGTGTTGTAAATGAACATTTATTCACTTTACAAGTATATAATTGTATAGTTTTGTTAAATATTTGTAGTATTTTATATTTTAAGTCATATTGGCTACCCCAGCACCTTAATCGGTTTTCAGGGACTGCGTTTACAGAAATGCCCCGCGCGTTCTCAGGTGGTGGGATAGTTAAATAGCCTGTCTATACTATGTAGTCAAGTCATAATACAGAAAGCCTGACAGCCAAGCATTGTAGCCAAACTGAGTGGAGAATCGCCAAAGTCCGTTTAGCTTAAAGGACTTTTTACTAGTAATATTTTTCTATTAAGATATGCCCTTCCCAAACGCATAGAAGACTAAACTTTCCGCCCCTACCTACTTCTCTTTTTTTCAGTGCAATAAAACTCATCACTCCGGTGCTCCGTTCATCTTTTCTTTATTCTTTTACTTATTTTCTTCAGTTAAATAAGGTGGGTTGTCCTGCTAAAGCTGAATATCGTACACTGGACTTACAATTCTCACTAATCAATCAATCATAGTGTCTGCAGTGGTTCAAAAGATACACTGGAGAGACATGGATGTCGAAATGTGCATATGCAGAATTTTAATTCACAGTAACTTCGGTATTTAGTTGTTTGTTACCAGTGGGTCGATGCCAGTGCTGGTGGACTGTTAGTCCCCGAGGGTATTCACCAGCCCAGTAGTCAGTACTTCGGTGCTGACCCGAAGGCCGATTCTGTTTGGAAACTTACAATATCTAATTTTTGTAAAATTTGATGAAAACTAAGGACTATCTCCCTCATGCAAAGCTCTGTCCTTAGCTGATTTTGGCTATTCATTTAGATCATTTTGGTTATTTGTTCTCTATCAGTTTTTAAACATCTTTGACTTTTTGGTCTTCCAAACGTTTGGATTTTGTCTGCACTGGAGAGACACGGGTTGTCGAAATGCACATATGCAGAATTTGAATTCACAGTAACTTCGGTATTTAGTTGTTTGTTACCACTGGGTCGATGCCACTGCTGGAGGACTGTTAGTCCCCGAGGGTATCACCAGCCCAGTAGTCAGTACTTCGGTGCTGACCCGAATGCCGATTCTGTTTGGAAACTTACAATATCTAATTTTTGTAAATTTTGTTGAAAACTAAGGAGTATCTCCCTCATGCAAAGCTCTGTCATTAGCTGATTTTGGCTTTGCATTTACATCATTTTGGTTATTTGTTCTCTATCAGTTTTTAAACATCTTTGACTTTTTAGTCTTCGAAACGTTTGGATTTTGTCTGCACTGGAAAGACACGGGTTGTCGAAATGCGCACATGCAGAATTTGAATTCACAGTAACTTCGGTATTTAGTTGTTGTTTATCACGATCTTAAATGACCTGTCTGTTTTTGGTATCTTCACAAATCATGCATGATTTTTTTAATGATGAATTTCTTCTTCTTATCGCATAAAAGAAAATCACAATTATTCCGAACTAAACATTCTGTTGAGTGTTTTCCCCATAACAGGCCTATGAATTAATACATCGACTCGTACCTGTGTCGTAGTGTAAACGTACATCTGTTGAGGGAGTTTCGAATATGACTCAGACTTTAAAATCTCCACTAAACGTGTTACGAGTATACACGTATTATGACAATCTTAGTTTTCCAGCAAAATAAAAAAGTAAAAGTATGTACAGGCATTTTTAATACATGTTCATATTTATTCTAGTCACGATTTTAGAAATAACTTTTCTGTAAAATTAACATTACTTTTAGTGAAAGGTTATGTATTTAAAATGAGCCGAATCGTAGTGTCCGGTTCTAGAGGGAATAGAATTATTAGTACATTTGTTTGAGGTAAAACTAAAACTTTTTACATTCAGTTGTTTTTATAGAGACGGGTTTCATGCATGTTCCGTTTTGTACTTTGACAGAATAGATGGTAGGTTCTAACACTTACTGAAAAATTTGAAATCCTGCTCAATTGATATTTATTTTAATTTTAAAGAATGAAATTTTTACAATAAAAGATGCTGTATAGCGATACCTGTTATTATTATATATATTGCGGTGAAAGATTAAAATTTCTCAGTAATTAACTGTGAAATTATTTTCCATAATTTCACTCTAGGTCACAATGGAAGTTGTCAACGTTGTTGTTCAGTAAACGTCGCAGCGGAGTAACATAGAAAACATAGTTCATGCAATTAATCTTAAATTAAACCGCTATATATGTGAGAAGATCTATATAATAAAAACAATAACTAATCACAGATTCTGATTATCATGATCGAAAAACGCTGTAATTCACTCATGCGCTGCGCGCATTCGTGAATTACTGCGTTAGTCGATCATTCGTTGAATATTTTGCGATAATCAGAATCTCGGATTAGTTATAGTATAATTATCTACAGTGACATGCAAAAGGTATTTTTCATGTGCATTTCTTGTTAAAATAGACTGTTTAAAAAAATCTACAGAATTTATTTCTAGTGTGATTTCCATAAAATTTGCATCGACAAAAAGGGTTTCACACTTTTTGCAATACTTTTGGCACGTTTCTGTACTTACATGGAATAGATTTACCATGTAATACAAATAAGTCCTTATACATACATATACATGTTGCGTTTAATGTCCTCCATTGTGCTATCTTTTTATCTATTTGGTCAAAGGATCAAAAATACTGAATTTTTCAGATGCGGTGTTTTGCATTTGCTCCGATTTAAATGTAGTTTAAATAAACTTGCGTCTTTCATTTCCAGATTTAACCAGCATACCTTCCATTATTGTATAATACATATAGTTGATTACTTGTGTCTTTTGAACAAAATCGGCGCAAATGAAACAAAAATTAATCGGCGCAAATGAATAAAATGACATTTTTAAAAATCGGCGCAAATGTTATACGCTCTACAGAAGCATTGGGTGGAAGATATATTGGTTTAATTTCTGATGACCAAATTATGTTTTACTGGTATTTCAGACAAACAGAATATGGCGATGAATAATTCCAAAAACAAAACAGACAGACTAAATGATACCAACAGACCCGAAACAATGGACAAAGATCTAATGTGTGGTATAGGAGTGTATCCTCCATTTCTACAAAGTTGTGGCAATATAGTATGTTATGGTGTAAACCAGGGCTTTATGATATTACTGACAAACGCACTGAATAGTTATATGTCTTCACAAATTACTACTCTAGAAAAACAGTTTAATTTTTCCAGCTCACAGAGTGGATTAATACTCAGCAGTAATGATATTGGATTTATTGTAACAGTATTATTTGTCAGTCATTTTGGAATAAGGTATGGTTTTCTGTAATTGAACAGAAATAATGTGTTTTACGGTACATTTCTTAGGAATCTTCTGCTTATCATTTTCACTGTTCTATGTATTTTTGTATCTTTTTATTTACATATATTTTTATGAAATAAAATTTGAGCTAGAAAAACACAGTTGTTAGCGAATTGAAAAAAATAGTAAGCAAAACAAAAACTGTTCTCAAAATTTTATTGCAAAATAAATAACAGTTCACAAATGTTTAGCAAAGCAAAGTTTGCAAAATGGTATGCCAAACAAAATATGCACGTACCAGTTAACACAATGATTAGCAAATGTAAAATAACAGTTAGGCAAATGGTAAATAAAAGAAAAATAACAGTTACAAAATGTTGATAATCACAAAAAAGGTAACAAAACAAAGAAACAAAGAACAGAACCTAAGATTTAATATGTGCAGTATATATAAATAACAAAAATACCGAAGTTACTGTTAATTGACAAAAGAATCAAATTAGAGAAAAATGCTTAAATTTCGGTTTATTCGATTTCACGATCAGCTAAGGATAAAGCTGTACACAAGAGGACGCTTCTTGTTTTATATAAAAAAAACGGCAGTAGAATACTGAAGGAAAAAAGCAAAAGATTACAAGATTACATAAATTAAAGTCCAGAAACAAGGCAAAATCAAGAACACCAGAAGACGGAAGACCAAAGACACTGTATGCCCACAAAACACACAGCAACATACAACAAAAAACTAAAGCACTAACAGTGTGAACTCTAAAAAAAACAACAAAAACAGAGTAACATCAGGTGCTCCGGAAGGGTAAGCATGTCCTGCTCTGTATACAGCACTCGTCATACGACCAGTGAGGAATATGTTTTTAAAGGTCTGTTAGGTTACTGATTGATTATTGTAATTTTCTATCCCTGAGACAAAACCAATTGAGAACCATGGTACGTGTAACTTCTCTAACCCTCAAGAATACCAAGGTGAAATTGTGAAAAAATTCTGTAATCACTTTAGTATTCAAACATAGACAAGGACAAATCGCTACCACAAGCATCACTGACGAAAAGACTAAAATTTAAAAAGACGACACAAAAAACTAAAGCACAGACAATGTGAACTCCCATAAAAACCGAGAGCGACATCAGATGGTCCGGAAGGGTAAGCTCTGTATACAGCACCCGTCACACTGTTAGTGGGTCAATCCAGGGTAAAGTCAAAACCGGTAGTGTCAAATTCGGGAAGACGTGAATCAAGCTGAAAATGTTCGTTTTCATTTGTGACACTGACATTTCATATCTATCTATGATGTCGTGGTGACGGCCATAGAATTTCTGAAGGGACGAAAGTAACAAGGGCTGAACATATCCCTGACTCCGCAGTTTTGTGACAGTGCATTTGCTCTTTCCACAAAGTCACTGTATGAACTGCACGCTCTACAGTAACCAATTAATTGTGAAATATACACTCCATATTGCTGCAGAGAAGGGGAAAGTTCACAATTGCATGGAAAGTCAAAATCATCACGTTTGACATATAGCCTGGATTCCAGACGCCCATATTCGTCAAGGTATAACCTGAACAATTTTAAACTTGAGATATTTTAACTTTTTTTATTACTTTGATCGGATTTATAGTCAGCATGAAAGTAATGGACTTCACAGCTGATGATAATCTCGAGGACTTAAACATTTAGTCCCCTGAGTGGTTATTAATCTACAAATATCTATTCAGAGGTTGTTTGTTTCCGTTTTACTCTTAAAGGTCTTGTACGTATAATCTTTGCCTGCTTTCCAAGTGTCATTCTAGTGTTAAAGATTGAAAGTTGGTAAATAATTATTTATAAACATTTTCTTTTCAGACATCACATTCCACGAGTACTAGCCCTCTTCACCATTTTCTACGGCCTATCCGGTATTGCCGTCAGTATTCTACATTTCGTGTCGGATGAAAATATGCCTTTGTATTCATCAAACAAGATAAATAGAAGAAACCATTCATTGGAAGTACTATGCACATCTAATCATAGTCACTCGCTCTGCGATAGCAATAAACCAAATACTTTGAACTCTGTTTCTAGTGAAGAGTCAATTTTGATTTTATTGTGCATCTGCATGGGTATACAAGGAGCAGCTAAATCGCCCAGAAGTTCACTTGGAACGTACTACATTGACAGAAATGTAAAAGATAAAACTCAAACGGGATTTTACTTAGGTAATACATCTTGTCCTTTTTTGTGAGTATGTCTCATTTTATTGCTTGCTTCTCCTCTCAATACTTTCCTAATAATACACTATTTTAAAAATTATAAAAAAAAATAGTGATGCTTGACTATAGCTTTGAAGTTAAAAGGTTTTTAGATGGAACTTATAAACCATAATCAAAGTCTTGAGTCCACATTTGTTTTCAAAGGCACAAATTAGACTTCAAAATAAATTTACCTTAAGTTTATTAACATAATATTATACGATTAATCTCTTCTTAGACTTCCTTTTCCCCCATGACAAAGTATTTCTGTGCGTATTCAGTCAACGAAGTTTTTACATTTTTAATTGATATTCTTTAGGCTATATGTTTCATTTGACGAATAATCTCGGAAAACATCAAATCCATTTTATTCACTTTAACATTTATCTCAGGACAGTAACACCAAAATCAATGTGATTACATGGTTTAGTTTGGTTTGGAATATGAAGTTGAAATTATTTGTCCGAGACTTAGAGAATTTTCAGTTTGTTGTTCACCAATATGAATTGTTGAATGAATATTTCAAAGTTTGTTTTGTTCGCGTGCAAAAAAAACTAAAATTATCCACAAGAATTTTCTAGTAAATATGCCAGAACTCTTAAATTTTGATGGATTCCAAATCATTTTCTAGCTATTAATATGACAGTTATATTTTGGTTAAAAATGGGTTCTGTTTCCTGTCATTAGAAACATTGTTACTAGTTTTGCTCTTCGTATTAGAAAGTTATTTAAGCCATCATAAAAAACTCAAACTTGTTTTCAAATATGAATATGTAATAGCCCCTGACTTGAAAGTAGAAAACTCAAAGATCTGTCGACCACGGTTGATAGCTTTTGACCAAGTTTGGTTTTGAACACTGCCTTATACTTGATTTATAATGGGGAACCAAACTATCAAATTATCATGATGGGGGAATGAAAGGACGTCTAATGCTACTACAAACCGCTAGTCCCCTTCAAAGAACGGGAATAGGAACAAAATCCCTTAAATAAATTTAAGTTTGAACATGAGATCAATAAAGGAACATATATTCGTAGTTTTTTTTTTGCAATTACCATAATAATGTGATAAAAAAGGGTTAACAAAACGATTTTCTGTATTTAAAGTGTTGCTAATACCTATTCCGGCTATCCCGAGTTCCTATCGTTGTCTATGTTTGTCAACAATGTTTGTCATTTTATTGTTTTTCTTGTGCAGTTCCCCGGTGGCATGTGATTGTAAAGTTCGGCCTTTGTCAGTGTTTTGTTATCCCTTCTTCATTAATCATTAGAAGAACAATACATAAAAAATGTTATACATTGTAATCTGTAATTGTCAAATTATGTTTCCAAGAAAATTTGGGTTATCATGATTATCGAGGTCGCTAGTTAATTGGCTGGTTAAATTGTAGATAGTTGCATGCGGAGGGATGGATGAAGTGTCGAGCCCTTATAAATAACATAATACCGAAGCTGCTGTTAATTTGGATTCTGCATATGGGCATTTCGACAACTCATGTCCCTTCAGTGCAGATCAAATCACAATATTTGAAATCCAGACTGATAGAGAAGACAAATTACCAATACGATCTAAGTAGATAGTCAAAACCAGCTAAGGATAGAGCTATGCAAGTGGGAGATACTGTTTTTGTTGAAAAACATAGGAGAACAAAACACTCCAGATAAATGTCATATAACAAATTAAATCTTGTATACATTTCAGTTATGGTGTACTTGTTCTTGAGAGAATTTCTCATATGGATGCACTTATCATACTTTCAAATTTTGGCTTTTTATTTTTTGTAATTTCAATTTTGTTGTTCTGACCACCTGTTTATTATGCCCACATCTCACGATTTTATACATTTTGTAATGCCAAGTTTTCTTACTATAAGCTCGATGAGTGCCCTGTGGTAATATAAATGTTGTGGTTGTCTGCTATGAGTCTTTTAGTCGGGCAACGGATGACAGCGATTGTAAGAACACTGGCAGTTAAGTTAATGTTTGTTGACGATCCCTCATCCATGGGTAAAGTTACAAGGATTATCTAACAATGAATTCCGCTCAGGCCGGTGCTTTGGGCCGTCTTGTACTAGTATGAATAAAGCTCATTGTTGAATGTTTCATGGTGACTTCGGATGCAGAACAAAAAAATGGAAGCGTTGTGCCATTGCTTGGTTTTACCATGTATTTGTAGAGACTTTGTCTCATTTGCATTTGCTTCATGTTTCTTCATTGTTAATTTTCAGCTATCAGAAGAGTTGCAGCTCAATGACATGGGTCTTTTTCTTTGTTTTCCAACTTTACTCCTTCCAAAATATATAACAATGCAATTTTTATTAAACAGATTCATCTTTATATTCATGATTTTAATAATACAACTGAAAATTAAGTCAATTACTGTTTCAGGAATACCTACCACAATGGGACTATTAGGACCGTTTGTGGCTATAACATTAGGTGGGCTGTTTGGGAAAATTCCAGTTGATTTAAAAGGTAAAGAATTTATGAATCTGACGTATAAAAAACAATGATACATTGTGCATTTTCAATGTTTATACGTGTACTTGAAATGCAATATAATATCAAATGCAAAAAAAAGATTAAATAAAATAAAATAAGATAAAAATAAAATAAAAAGAAAATAAAACACAAAATTTAACACACTTTAGTCCTTTATTGAGAGTTAAAATACGAAAATTTACCATTTTCTTATTTCACTCCATGAGGGAGATTTTTTAATCTTTGATTTAGATTTGTGTATCTAATGTTGATAGCCACATATATTATATCATGAAATATGAAATATGAAACATAATACACCTAAGGACAGATAATGTGTATCATCTATATTTAATTCAGTTGTTTCAGAGAATCGATTTTTTTTAAAGTAAGTAAAAATACAAATCATAAGTTTTGTAAAAGGTAACCAATGAATATAAAAATTGAGGCAAACATTTCTGAAATCTTAGTATTTACAGCAACGAGCAAAAACACACTTCACCGGAGTGCAATTCTTTTGGTGATTTTCAAAAGTTTTATTTGTGATGCTTATATCAAATCTGATCAATATTTTTGTTTTGATATAATTACTGTATGATTATATCGTCTCTAATGTCAGTGGTATACCGACAAGGTGAAAACGGATAAAAACTTGGCCTGAAGCATCACCAGGGTATGCAGTTTCAAAATTGTGTTCGATTAGTCGGAAGACCAAACAATATGACCATTGTTGCTAAAAATAAACATAGGGGTAAATTGTAGTTTTTTGCGAATAACTCGAAAACCGTTACAGATATCAAAATTCTGATGGATGTGAAAATGATCAGCATGGCAAGATCTACCTGCCGTGGAATTTTGAAGAAAATCCGAAAACCCGTCTTGGAGTTATTGTCCCCTTTTCGTAAAATTTCCAAAATTTTAATATTTTATTTTTTATTAAAAAAACTAAAACAGATAGAAATCAACTTTAAATGCAAAAATGTTCAGCATACCAAGATCTACCCAACTGGAAATTTGAAGAAAATCTTAATACCCATGTAGGAGTTATTGCCCTTTGTTTGTCGAATTACGTAATTTTATACATTTTGTCCTTTATTTCAAAAACGAGGTTAAGTTTGAATTGCAAAAGTGTTCAGCATATTAAGAACTACAGTTTCTACATATGCCCAACAGGTTCACATCTCATCCAAGATGGCCGCCAGCGGGGAGCATAGTTTAACATAGGACGATATGGAAAATGTTGTAAATTGTACTTCATACGTCAAGTTGATATTAAATCATGGTAGCATGCTGGTAATTAAATAAATGAAGGATTTTAGTACCGATCATAAATCCAAGATGGCCACCAGTGTAGATCTTAGTTTAACATTGGAGACTATGGGAAAATATTGTAAATTGCTAATTCTTGAACATCATTTCATGTATATAGAGTTGATATTAACAAGGCATGGTAACATGATGGTCACCTACCAAATTTTGCATATCTCTTTACCAATAACAAATCCAAAATGACTGCCACCGGAAAACATAGTTTAACATAGGACCTTATGGGAAATGTTGTTAATTGCTATTTCTTGAAAACTGTTTCATACATCAAGTTATATTAACTAGAAATAGTAACGTGGTTGTCTTAAACAACTAGGATTTAATATCCACCATAGATCCAAGATGGCTGCAGTTGCAGATCTTAGTTTAACACATATTCCTATGGGAATATGTTTAAAATTGCAATTTCTTGAAAAGCGTTTTTTATATCAAGTTGATATTATGTAGGCATGGTAACTTGATGTTCTTCTACAAAATGTTATACATTGGTACCAATCAGAAATCTGGTTGCCACTGGAGAGTACAGTTTAACATTAAACTCTATGATGAAATGTTCTAAATTGTTACTTCTAGAAAACTGTTTCAAACATCATATTAAGATTAAATAGGCAATTTAACATGACAGTAATCTACTAGATGACTGACTTCAGATTAATCCTAAAACCCTTTGGGAAATCTTATTTGATCAGTAGCCACCAGGTGAGCGATAAAGGCTCACATTTCTTATTTTGTGAGATGTTCTAAATTGTTACTTCTAGAAAACTGTTTCAAACATCATATTAAGATTAAATAGGCAATTTAACATGACAGTAATCTACTAGATGACTGACTTCAGATTAATCGTAAAACCCTTTGGGAAATCTTATTTGATCAGTAGCCACCAGGTGAGCGATACAGGATCACATGTGAGCCTCAGGTGTTTTCTCCTTTCAAAACTCAGTTTTATTCAAGCACGATTTGTTAAAGACATGAATTTAAAGGCTATA
>MJUU01035905.1:15094-31021 GCA_002080025.1 Modiolus philippinarum
AAATCTTATTTGATCAGTAGCCACCAGGTGAGCGATACAGGCTCACATTTCATATTTTTTTGAGATGTTCTAAATTGTTACTTCTAGAAAACTATTTCAAACATCATATTAAGATTAAATAGGCAATTTAACATGACAGTAATCTACTAGATGACTGACTTCAGATTAATCGTAAAACCTTTTGGGAAATCTTATTTGATCAGTAGCCACCAGGTGAGCGATACAGGCTCACATGTGAGCCTCAGGTGTTTTCTCCTGTCAAAACTCAGTTTTATTCAAGCACGATTTGTTAAAGACATGAATTTAAAGGCTATAGATTTATATATGAATCAGTAAAAAGTTGAACAGATTTATGTTAAAAGCATAAGGAAATGACATCTCGAAATTGACAGAGCACGGAAAGAAAACAGTTTGGCAACGGTTACAAGAATACGTTGCCAGTTAATTTTATGTTTGTTGACGATCCCATATCCACGAGTAAAAACAAACTCGAAGTACCGGTGTTTGATGTTAAGTAATCATTTAGCAATGAATTCCGTTCAAACTGGTGGTAGAGACCGTCTTGAACTTAATATGCGATATAAGCAAAGTTCTTCGTTAAACAAAAGCCCCATGGTGACATCAAGATGGAGAACAACAATAAGAGCGTTATACCATTGCTTTTTTACCATGTATTTGTAGATGCATTTACTCCATATCATCATAGACTTATTCATTTAGCACTCGCGTTTGCGTGCAGAGGAATAGAAAGCTAATTATTAATATAATAATTTAGAATTTGAATTTATAGATACTTCAATTAACCCTAAGGACCCACGTTGGATTGGAGCATGGTGGATTGGATTTTTATTGTTTGGAAGTCTGGCTGTTGTTGTAGCCATACCATTGTCATGTTTTCCCCGTCGGATGGTTCCAAAAACAACACACGATGATGAAATGGAAAAGGAGAGAGATTGCCTATCTATTATTAAAGGTAAACACTGTTATCCAACACAAACCTGTCCACATCACCAAGCTAATAATCGAGTTCGACTCAGCTGCAACTCGGCTTACAAGTCTATCGATATGTTTGAAGAAACATGTTTATAGGTTTTCGGATATAAAATAAATGCCGCTTATCTTTCTTTGAACTGGAATTTCAGATTGCAAAAATCACAACAGTTCGCACTTTCCTATAAATAAAAACTATAGAAATACAAGCGATGAAACGTTACACACCTCTAGGTACAATTGTGTGTTTTTAAATATTGAAGATAGTTTTGGATGAAAAAAAAAAATCAATGCAATCCTTAATAGGACAAAAATGCTGCTGTATACAACTTTGTTTAGTTTATCCTCAAGTTGTTTTATATAAGCGCCCTTTATATAATACAAATATATAGGGGACTGTTTGGTATGCATCTTCGCTAACACTTGCAGAATGAGCAAAGAAAAATATTGGCATTTATTTTGTTAAAACAATCATTTTGTATATATAACGTAAATACGTAAATACGTAATTACATCGCGTTTTTTTTTTCAATTCGCAGATTCATTAAAAAAGTGCACTGTTTGAGTAAAAAAACAAGTATAAATATGGTTCTCCACCATGTATATTTTACAAATATAGGATGGCGATGAGGTCAATATAAGGATTTATAGATTTGAGTACAGCATATTGATCGAGGACGCAATCCGAGCTCAAGATACTCTAATCAGGCCCATAAATACATGCATATGTATTGACCGAACTTGACATGCTATAAATGTTTTATGATATTATTCTTGTTTTATTAAGCACGTAACGTTTGGTTTGTTTCAATATGAAATATGTTGTAAACCTTATGTATCCAAATATTATTTGATATTCGGGATTCTTCACAGGGGTTACGTGTTCATATTACACGGCTCAGGGGATATAAAACACAGAAAAGGAATATGAACCCGTATCCCCTGTGAAGTCCGAAGAACTTTTATAATCTGCTACAAGTGCAACAATTTTTTCTCTAGAGACGTTTAAAATTGTGATTTTGCTACCATGTGGACACGGTCTCATATCCAATATCAAGCTAACTAATCAAATTGCAGGATTTACCTGGATATTTCACTTCACCAGAATATAGAACGTCATGTACTAATTTTCTTTTGAATTACCAGGTTTACACCATATTTGCAGAACGTCATGGGACGTTAAACGAACCAATCACACCGCACAAATGATATCATGAATAATAATATTATGTTTGTAGATCTATAAGCTGGCATGTCAGTTATCTGCTAGTAGTCACTTGTGATTTCATGTTTATGTCCGTATATTTAGTTCTTTCAGTTTCATTTTTCACAATTGACTCAGTCCTGTTGCCAACTGAATTTTACTGTTGTTACGATTGTTTTTTTTATTTATCACATTGGCTATAGGGGGAAGGTTTGGGCCCAATAAATCTAGTTTAACCCCGCCGCAGCAGGTTTGCGCCTGTCCTAAGTCAGGAAATTTATTAAGCCTTTGTGTGTCTTGTCTGTTTTCTAGTTAGTTCACTTTATGTCTATGGGAGACTAGGATGATGTTTATTTTGCTTAACTTGATTACTCTTTTTTAGGGGCCAACTCCGACCTGTCGTTGGATGTGGGGTTTCCTCACCGTTCTTGAAGATCTTATGGTGGCTTTCAGTTGTTATTACTCCCCTTTGGGTGGTTGTCTCTTTGACACATTCCCCGTTTCCCTTCTTTTTCCTATAAGCTCCATCAATTATAGTTGCGAAATATTCCCTGTGTCCAACGTTGTATGAGGAGTTACAATCCTTTAAGGATTTGTGCCAGTAATATATTTAACGTTTTTACTTAAAAAAGCTGGACAACAATATGTACAGTTTACCGCCATCATAAACAAATAAAATACCGAATCAAAAAGAGGATTAGTATGATTGATTGAATATTGTTTAACGTCTACTCAGCAATATTTCAGCTATATCAAGACGAGAACAAATTGTTAATAAATAATCACTTTGGGGTATGGAAAGGGTCATGGGACGGGAAATCCTGGCTGCCACTGGAAAAGTGGGGTGAAATCGAAAGGGGCGGGAATTTAGCCTTGTAATTGATCACCTACGGACCACTCAAAAAGAGCTTGCTACAAATCCCATCCGAAAGATGGGTTGTGTATATAGTAATCCCACACAACCACGGAATGGGTCCTATTTCTATATCCCGGGGTTCCCTTTGGGCCAGCCCCGTTTATGAGCGAGCGGTCATATCCCGCAAGCCGGGCATACTGGGTCCTATTTCTGTATCCCGGGGTTCCCTCGGGGTGAGGATTATTATGAAACTTAAAAATCAAATACTGTAAACGTATTAATTTTCGCTATTTTCGTGGTTGGCTCAAGACCGCGAAAAATAGTACCCGTGAAAATAAGTTTTTTTTTGTATGTAGAAAAAGCCTTTTTAACATTGAAAACCGTGAAAATTGATACCTGCAAATATGTCGATCTTTCATCAACCGCGAAAATAAGTATCCGCGAAAATAAATACGTTTACAGTACCTCATATCGACAACTTATGTCTCTTCAGTGCAGATCAAATCAACAAGTTAAAAAAATCATTTACCAAGATATGTGTAAAAGATTAAGGAGAACACAAGATCTAAATAGAAACGCCAAAATCAGCGACGAACAGAGCTATGCAAGAAGAATATACTCCTTGTAGTTTTAAACAAAAGTTTCTTTAATTTAGATATAGCCAGATTCATTCGGTTTTCGTCCAGCAAAATAAAAATGAAAAAATATGCATATTAACAAACAAACTACAATATCGATTTAAAATAACTTAAGAAATAAAGGTATTTATCCTGTTTAAAACAAGAAATCGTGCAAAACTAAAATTTGGAGAACTGCAAGCTTTCAATATTATACATTTATTTCATGCCTTTGAATGAAACAGCAATACGATTGGTGCGAGATTATGGAACAACGGCAGTAAAATACCGAAAGGACAAACAACAAGATTGCAAAAATCGAAGTCCAGAGACGAGGCCTAAGTAAGAACGCCAGAAGATGGAAGACAAAAGACCCTACACAACCACAAAACGCAAACACTACAAATACAACAATAAAAACTAAACAAAATAATTGACATCAGGCGCACCGGAAGGTTAAGCTTGTCCTGCCCTGCATACAAAATCCGTCACATAGTCAGTGAGGCATTTCTGGTTTTAAAGATTGGTGAAATTACTTGCAAACCGTTGGCTGAGGCATATGGAAAAACGTAACTATAAGTTGATAAAGTAATACAGTATGCGTTTACATAGAAAGCTGTACAGTAATTTTATGCAAAATAGAAAAGATACCTTAACAAGATATATTCACTATTACAGATGTCCCGAAAGCGTTATTAAGGATAGTTCGTAGGCCAGTCTATCCATTAGTTGTTATTGGAGTGGGAGTTTATTTGTTTGCTATACTAGGTGGAGCTTCATTTGGTCCGAAATATATCGAAAATCAATTTAATATACCAACATGGAAGGCAAACATTATCATGGGTAAGTTAAATAATATAGGCGAAATAATATTTTGGGAATGCAGCTTTTCCATATCCCGCCACACGTAGTGGCTTGGTATTATGTGATACCCTCAAGCGTGTGTCCGCCTCTCCGTCCCCCTAAAGTTTCCAACTGATAACTTGTGAACGAAGTAACATAAGGTCTTCCAATCTGGTATGTAATTTGTTTACCACAAAACTCAGGCCAAGGTCGATTTTGGGTTCAGAGGTCTAAGGGGTTCTGGAGTTCTGCCCCTTGAAACTTCGAAATTTTGCGAATTTTATTTTTTCCGACTCATAACTTGTGAACGCAATAAAAGTTTTCAAACGAGGTATGTAACTTGTTACCCACAAAACACTGACCAAGTTCCATTTCGGGTTTAATGATCCAATGGGTTCTTGAGTTATATCCCTTGAAATTTTGCAAATATGGTTTCCAACTAATAACTTGGAAATGAAATAACAAACTGTCTTCTCCTTTGTTCCTTCGGTTTTCTACTGCCGTTGTTTGTATGTAAGTACACAGGCCAAGTATACTTTTGACTTCAGAAATACACAGGAATCCAGAGTTATGATTCTTTTAACTTTTAAATTTTGTGAAACTTGGCGGGGTATCATGTAATGCACCATTACCTTTTTTTTAACCGAAGACATTAACATTTTAAGATTTATAAGATTTAAAAAAGTTCTGTCTTTGTCACACTGCCTCAATTCGTGTTGGATATGAATTGCCGTGATTTAAGATTTATGATTTTAGAAGTTCTCCTTTCCTCATTCTTGCTTCAGTATTCGTTTGCCGATGTATTCAAGATATAAATGTTTTGTTGTTTGTTCAAAATTTATGAAACGTCCATTTTTTTGTCGCGCAATTGAAGAATAGCGCTGATAGCGAGATATAGATGACATTGCCGATGGCTGAGGTTTAAATGTTTATACGAATTAAATAATTATAGTATAACTAATTGACCGTCGTGAATATCAATAAAAATGTCACAAGTGCCGAACAACGCAGAATGATTAAACGAGTTGCAGAACTTGTTCTGCAACGAGTTTAATCCACTGCGTTGATCGACACGAGTGACATTTTTATTGATATTCATGATGGTCGATTAGTTATGTTTTTTATTATATAGATTTTCTACTCAAAAACCGAGATTTCAGATGCGGATTATTTTTTTTATTTTAGTACGCCAGTTGTTTACTTGACGACGACATTGAAGAGATATTGTGACGTCGCTTCTTTAAGACGTCATCCGGTGACTAGAAATCCTTTATTTTCACAGGTGACAGTAGGACATTTATTTAACTGAGAAAACACGATAAATCACCGCCATCTATATAATAGATTTGAATATTCTTTGTCCCATATATATGGAAGTAATAATAAAATTACCGATCAGATTGTCAAGACCTGAAGTCCATGAGACAAAAAGACCGATCAGGTGGAAACCACCGGAAAAATTGCAATATGGCATGCAAAACCTCCCCTTCCAACGCGGTAGTGTAATTGTGATAGAAGTTAAACAAAAAATTTGCAGAAATATATTATTGCATTGTATCAGTCTTTAGGATTCAACGAAATACTTGTATATGCATCATGGTTGATTATGGATGTGATTGTTATTTTGAGTTATTGTAGGTGCTTCCCGTTATCTTTTTTTCTCTAAATTAATATTTGGTAAAAGCTGTTTCGTTGTGCGAAATCTGTAAGAGTCTGAAAACAAACATATTATTTTGTATTTTAAGGTGCGGAAAAACTTGTTACAGCTACACTAGGAACTTTCCTGGGAGGTTATATAACAGCCAGACTCAAACTGACCCGTCAAGGCTGCATTAAGATGATGATTATTTTTCTGTTTATAACAATACCTCTTAATTCATTGAACTATATTTTTGGCTGCAAAAATCCAACCATACATGGAAAGAATAGCATGTGAGTGTTACTTTAGTAAAACAATATTCAGTGATTGTAATACTTTCAGTAAACTAAACCCAAATGTACATTGATGCCACCTGTAACATATTTTGATATTCGTTATCATAGTTCTACTGTCGAACGGGTTAAAAGTTCACGGCGAACTTATGGGCTGTAGATCAACGATCTGTTTAAAAAATTACCAAACTTTTTTGAAATATAATTTTGATGCTTATGCCTTTTTTCACCTTTGTGAGTTAATACCTCGTAATTTGATGATTTGATCAATACTTTACTTGTTTTAACGATTTGAAAATAAATTCATTTAAAGTATATTTAATGAAATAAAGATAATTTCGTGACATTTGAAATATCCATTGTTGTGAGATCACTAAAAACGTTATTATTTTTTTGTTTTGATTCTAGCGAGTCGTCAGATCAGAAAATGAGACAATTATATTTTTTAATCTTAGGGAAAGCAAATAAAATCAATAGGCATAATGAAAAAGTGGGATATTCCATTCGAATGGGTCGAGGAACCATCAGTAACAACAAACCTTTTAATTGAGAGATATTCACCCTTGCCACAATAATCATATGTAACTACTGCTTTACAAATCTTTTAATTTCTTTTCATTGTATACCACATTTAAAAAGTAAGTGCTTGTGAGTTACTTTCAGAAATTACCGGAAAGGAGATTTGGTATGTCGTTAAACCACGTCCGGACAATTACGGTTTACAATTTGTCTTGTGGTTTGCTCCTACTTTGTCGTTTTGCCCTTTGGATTATACCTCCGGACAATTCTGTCGGTAATTTGGCTTTTACCCCTGGGTTATGGCTCCGGACAATTCTGTCGATAATTTGGCTTTTACCCCTGAAAAATAGCTCCGGACAATTCTGTCGATAATTTGGCTTTTACCCCTGGATTATAGATCCGGAAATTCTGTCGATAATTTGGCTTTTACCCCTGGATTATAGCTGCGGAAATTCTGTCGATAATTTGGCTTTTACCCCTGGATTATAGCTCCGGACAATTCTGTCGATAATTTTGCTTTTCCCCCTGTATTATAGCTCCGGACAATTCTGTCGATAATTTGGCTTTTACTCCTGGATTATAGCTCCAGACAATTCTCTCGATAATTTGGCTTTTACCCCTGGATTATAGCTCCGGACAATTCTGTCCATAATTTGGTTTTTACCCCCTGAATTATAGCTCCGGAAATTCTGTCGATAAGTTGGCTTTTACCCCTGGATTATAGCTCCGGAAATTCTGTCGATAATTTGGCTTTTACCCCTGGAAAATAGCTCCGGACAATTCTGTCGATAATTTGGCTTTCACCCCTGGATTATAGATCCGGAAATTCTGTCGATAATTTGGCTTTTACCCCTGGATTATAGCTCCGGAAATTCTGTCGATAATTTGGCTTTTACCCCTGGATTATAGCTCCGGACAATTCTGTTGATAATTTTGCTTTTCCCCCTGTATTATAGCTCCGGACAATTCTGTCGATAATTTGGCTTTTACTTCAGGATTATAGCTCCGGACAATTCTCTCGATAATTTGGCTTTTACCCCTGGATTATAGCTCCGGACAATTCTGTCGATAATTTGGCTTTTACCCCTGGATTATAGCTCCGGACAATTCTGTCGATAATTTGGCTTTTACCCCTGGATTATAGCTCCGGACAATTTTGTCGATAATTTGGCTTTTACCCCTGGATTATTGATCCGGAAATTCTGTCGATAATTTGGCTTTTACCCCTGGATTATAGCTCCGGAAATTCTGTCGATAATTTGGCTTTTACCCCTGTTTGTTGTCGTTTTTAAAGTATGTTATATTCAACAGTACAAGAATAAAGAACATCTCTATCGTGCAAATTGATTCTATAGCTATTTGTTGTTGGTGATTTGTTCTCTATCATATATTAGATGTTTTGGGATTTCGGTCTCCCAATGTTTAATTTGATCCGCAATTGCCGTTGAAAATTTATTTTGTAGAAGTTAAATTATTTACAGATTCGGTTTTTAATTATTACAACATTCTTTAAGAAAAAAAAAGAAATATGTTAAAAACTGTGAAAGTACTATTGTTCGTGGGATTCCAATTTTCGTGGATTTAGAGATTCGTTAAAACCACGAAATTAAGTTCCCAACGAAAAACATTTTTCCCATTCAGTTTAGAGGCATACAATTCGAAACCACGAATTTAGGTGCCAACGAAATAGTAGTTTTTGAGAAAACCACGAAAATTGATGTCCACGAATAAAAGTTCTTCCACAGTATATTCTTTTTATCAATTCAGGTCTTTTATTACCTAAATTTTTCTATAATGAATTTGATGACCGTCTGCAAATTAGTCCAACATTGATAGATCTCCAAATTTGTATCAGAAAATGTTAATGTTTGTTAGTTGTCTCTTTGTCGGGCAATGTATGACAGTAATTGTAAGATAAGAGCGCTTTATCAGTTAATTTTGTTTGTTGACGATCTAGCATCCATGGGCTAAAAAAGACATGGATGTGACTTTGTTGGACAATTAGCAATGTATTCCAATCAAACCAGTGCTGTAGGCGGTCTTGAACTTACTATAAGGTATGAGCTAAGCTAATTGCTGAAGCCTCCGTGGTGACTTCAAATGAAGTTCCTTCATTGCTTGCTTTTACCGTGTTTTTGTAGAACCTTTTTTCATCTGTTGTACTCCAAATCTCTGCATTGTTCAATTTTATACTTTTATGATGAAACAGTTTGGTGGGTTAATTAAAAAAGTTTAAACGGAGAGGAATTTTGTAATTGCAAGAATTTTTCACTTCATGAAATGCAATTGAGTTATAAGCTATAGAAATACAGTGAAACCTGTCTAATCCGACACCTGAGTATTCTAACATCTTGTCAAATTCAACGTTACTTATCGGTCCCAAAGATTTTTTTTGGTCCCATAGTGTGTCGGATTAGATAGGTTCCACTGTATCGCCATTTTGAAATTTTTCATAGGTCTTCATTTGATTGCAACTGTGATGACGTATCTTTTATGGCAGTATGTGATGGGAATGGAAAAACTTATTTTTCCCCATGCCACGCTGGCTGTACAAATTCATCATATGGGGTAATTATTGTTAACATTTTCACATTATGTTATTTGATAGAATAATAAATGATTGAGACAAGAATAGTAATTCATGTTTGGCAGCTGCTTCCCATTTCAAATAGCTCAGTGATTACATAAAATAACACGCATTTTCCAAATAAATTTTACGAAATAAACTTTAAAGGTGGCTATGAAATCTAAAAGTGGGTTTAATGGTGAGCTGCAGTCGGCATATTTACCCAGCGGGTGAATAAGCATTTTGGTACTTTTTATACCCAATTGTCTCCGTCAATAAAGATCTCCTTACGTCAAAATGTAAAACGATTGTAATTCTATAATTACCTTTTAGTTTCATATATTTCTATTTCGTGTTTTTAAAGCCAAATAAGAAGAAAAATATTCCATTTTTCCTCTTACCTGGAAAGTGGTTTTAGATACATAATACAAATTATCAGATTATTAATTGTTAACTGGTAATACAACGAAACACTTCCAGCCTGGTTTGTGATACTTTATGCAGAAAACACTGTTCTCTTTCAATATCAAATTGCAGCTTGATACAATTTAATTCGATTAAACAAAACAACTATTGTCAAAGTGGCCATCTATAAAACTCAAATTTATTTCAATTTAGGTGACTTGCAGTTACTCTTCACTAAACACAAGAGAAAATATACCAAAACCCTTTGCCATTTAATTTCATGTCGATAGACACGGTGTCAATAACCAGTTCTGCTTTTTACAAGGATACACAGTATGTCAATGTTGGCATGCAATCATAAATGAGAACAAATATATGCATAAACAAACATAAAATTACAAAAGTAAATAAATTACTTTTAACAAAATAAGAAATTGAAGTTCACATGTTGGAATTATTTGAATTACTCAATTGTGTATTAAATATTTATCAAATATCTCAGGTGAAATAAAGAAACTAATATAAAAAATTACGGTTAATTTAATTTCTGTTGATGGCCATTTGACATGTTATTTCTCTTCAGTGCAAATCAAAGCAAGAAAGAACAATGTAAAATAGTTAATGTAAAACAATTTAACAAAGGGGCCATTTAGGGCTTGCTATATGGTGTGAGGTTCCTCACTGTGTTGAAGACCGTACGGTGACCCCTTAATGCTTTGTTTTTGGTCGTTTTAACCTGGAGATGGGATACTGTCTCTTTGACATGTACCCCATTTCCTTTCTTTTCCAAATTTAACAAATGGGTCTTAAATAAAAGCCAACGTATGCTTAGAGCAGATTTTTTATAGCGCTTTGTTCAAAAGAGATATTCCATGGTTATAAACTAATTTTTGTTAAAATTTCTAAATCAATAAATTTTGAAACTGAATCGGTTTCTCGGGTCACCACCGAAGTACTGACAACAGAGCTTGTGAATACTATTTGGCTAGAAGTTTACAGTAGATATATAAAATAAGTAACTTAATACAGAAAGCTTTGATCTTACAACTTTCTTCTAATATATTTATCCACTAAAGCGTATAAACTAAATATGATTTTAGAAATATGAGTATAAATAGAAATACCGAGTTTTATCACTGTACTTTCAGAGTTACGGAGGTTGTAGTGCAGTGGATGATGGACTTGGTTCTGTAACTAATGGAATATGTGATACAGGATGCCCATTTCTCATACCATATATTGCAATACAAGTTGTCAACACGTTTTTCGGGACAATGACAGTTATGCCACTGTATTTGGTATTGTTAAGGTAGATACATTTTTACATGAATTCTGTTCAAAGAAGAACTTTATATTGCTAAAGTCTGTTAGTACAACATTAATTCATCCACAAAGTTATAGTCACTTATAGAAGAATAACAAGCAACACTGTATATCATTTTTTTCGAAAATATGGTTTTTTTCATTAACCGTTTTAAAGAATAATAACCAGATCGTTTGAATGCATTTTTTCTCAAAATTAAAGTGTTAGTTACCTTTATAAACAATGAAGGGATACGGAGTAAATCAAATGAGAAGAAATACTCATTGAATAATGGAAAACCAAGCAATGAATCAACGGTTTTATTGTTGTTCTTCATCTAAGTAAACTTAATTAAGCCGAATCATACCAATTGTAACATAACTGCTTAATTTTAAAAAATTTTACCCCTACTGCTAATTTTTCCAGAACTAAAATTGTCAGTAAAATCTTTTATTTTCGAAAACACTGTTAAATGGCACAAATCGATTGATTGATACGATAAGAGTTGTACGTCAAGAATACATCTTGACGAAAACATGGCAATTAAGATTTTTTTAAGAAAAAACAACTAAGGGCGGGATAACCAGTGAAAAGAATTCTGAATGCTAGAGGAAGGGAAAATGATTTTGGATTTACTGGCCCACAGACATTACCCTATCTCAAGACTTGTAGCTTGAGCCCCTTGAGCCAGTATAATTGCAGGGTTTGAATGGACATAAATTCATCGCTGACTTGGATACTTGGATGAAGGAACATTGGTTTAGAAGTAATGGTTATGAATTACACCAGGAAATAAAATTATACAGTCTTTTTCATTCACAACATTGACAAAGTCACTTTTCAAAGAAGTACTTGATCTAAGCATTGTCGTCTTTGGTGTTTTTTTTATGTGGAAAGAGTAAGCTGTTAAAAGATAATACAAATTACAAAGAAATACTTTTTTTACATGAAAATGTAACTTAGTACTCGGGTATTAAATGTTGGCACAATCACAACAAATGAAAAGACACAAAAACTCTATACAAACGCAAATATTGAAGTAAAACAATCTTGATGAAAATACAGTGCTAGGGGACGTCTTGATCTTAATATGAGGTATGAGCAAAGCTATTTGCTGAAGGTCTCATGGTGACTTTAAGATGAATTGCAACAATAAAAACGTCGTTCCATTGCTTTGTTTTAACATGTGTTTGTAGACAATTTGTCTTTTGTGCATTTACTCCATATCCCTTCATTGCTTATCTGCACTGAAGAGACATAAGTTGTCGAAATGCGCATATGCAGAAATGAAATTCACAGTAACTTCGGTATTTAGTTATTTATTTCAGACATTTGATTAAAAAATATGATACCCTTTCGAGGCTACTTGAAAGAGGGTTTTTGACACAAATTTTGAATTACAGGTCTTTAGATGAAAAAGACAGATCTATAGCGTTTGGAATGCAGTCAATGTTTTATGCTTTGACAGGTTTGTATTTTAAATTATTTAACCTTGGATTTTAAAACTTAATGTTTAAAAGTGTGCAATAAAGGGATTAACTAATTAGATGCAATGCACGCCTGATTTGAAAACATGCATTCGAATTAAATAACCATTCCGGATTGATAATAGTGCTCGAATTTACAAGATTACATGTATTAATTACGGCAATTCTATGTTCTTAAAACTATGTTTAACGTGAATGCACATTATATTATTTAATTTAATCTAAGATAGATTTAGGATGTCCGCAATAAATCAGATTTCAGGCAAATGTGATTTTTGTTAGAAAATTGAAAAAGAATAAGTCAAAGCAAGAGACTTTGATATACATATAAGTGAAATCTTTTGGCTGGAATCTGAAGTCCTCTGCATTTGTCTCATTAAGAAAGGTTAAACCATGAATATATATACATAAATAACAAAATAAAAAGTAGAATAATAAAATGTCGTCAGACTGCTAATAAAGATGTAGAAATGAAATAATGAAAATATTAGGGAGGACACCTTTTCCTTGTAAACTTTGTCCAATATGTCTTAAATCACCTTGTGAGTCATGTATTACAAATAATAAAAACTTCACGAAGCATACCACATTGCAATGATAGACCTTAATTTCTCCTGTCTATCTTGAATATTACACACTCGTACCATGATTTGGTCAAGTCTTATCACAACTTTTATTTTGCTTAATTTTACAGTGTTCATGCCTGCACCAATAGTATTTGGCCAGTTGTATGACAGTTTTTGTAAAGAATGGAAAACTTCATGTGGTGTTACAGGTGCATGTGCATTGTATGATATTGAGAAAATGAGATATACATTGACCACATTTGAAGTGGGATCCCGATGCATGGGATTTATATTTTATCTTATTATTTTTCATTTAGCAAAAAGGGAGGACGCTAAGAAGGCAAAGCCATCAATAAATAATATGGAATTAGATACAAAGACTAAGTTATAATTTTTTTATCCCATCGCATTGGTTGTATGTACATATTCAACAGTGTTATTTTTCAAATTATATACATAAAAGCGACTATAAGTTAAAATAATTCTACGCATCATTGCTAATCTAAATAAAGACTAGATTGCAGCAGAATTTGATAACGAAAAACCAAAAAAAGAAATGAAAATGATGAACTTCAGGATCTTTCTCCAATGAAAATGAGGCGGGAATTAATAGCAAAAAACTGCTTTCATAAGTTTTTTTAACTGTAACCAGGTGAACAGAACGTTACTCATAGTATTTACTGGTTGAGTGGGCGTCACTAATTACAAAGAAGGGCCGACTATACAACGGTCGAAAAACCTGAAAAACGTCCCATTATGTATAAAAAACCCCAAAACAAATAAAGAGCTAAAGTTAAACGGTTTAGGGGCAAAAAACGACATAAAAAATTTGGTGATGGCTCATTCGGAGCACAATATTTTTGACTCCTCGAAACAATCCTTTCTGGCTCCATAATAGGATAATCTTTTTTATCCTGATTTCATAGTATTTCTCGCGACTTGATTGGCTGATACTGTCCTAATAAATTTCCGTATTGAGTCAATTCGAATAACCTCACCTTTCGCCATTAACCTAATAAAAAATTTGCTCGTTTTGGGTTACGTCCCTTTGCATTTTGAAGATGGCGACTGCAATTGCAAATTATGTAAGGAAAATTTACATTTAACATGTTTACCATAGTAATTACCACAGTTCTCCTAAACAGTGGAAAATTATACATGTTTGAAGGATGTGAAAGTTCCAGGCGTTTCTCTGATTTGTTGATTCACTAAGATTTCATGGAGATTCATGATGATTGTCCGTTTATTTTGATTGAACATGATTTCTGGTTTTTACATTCTGCCAATGATAAATTAACATGCATGGGGCATGTAAAAAAACCACATACAAACCGTAAATCCGCCATGGCCAATCAACCCAAAGACAAGGAATTTTGAGAACGACAGTCAAAATATTGTTTCATTATTTCACTTTTTGTGTGTTGCTGTAATTTTAATAACGCATATGCCTCAAAGTGAAATAGTTGAACATAAATGGCCGTCTTAAGAGAGAACATAACTGCTCTAGCTGGCTTTGCTGTTGACTGATCTGATGTCTTGTAAGTGAAATAATCATATTGATAAGCAAGGCTATTTTAGTACCTGGTTTGAATTCTGAACAGTATGAGTTAGTTAGCTCCAAAGACCCTTCCACAGAGTGTTGTTCACGTTATTGTGCAATGTATAGTAAGGGGGGGGGGAGGCTATGGACTATTGAACTTGCGCTGCATGTGTATGGGATTTAATTCTTCATGAGAAGGAACAATATTATTCGAGGTTTTTCATCACCAAATTTTTTTGCCTTTTAATATAAATGAATGTATAGAATGGAATACTTTGCGGAAAAACAAGTGATGATGTAATTTCAAAATTAGGATAAATTACATGTATTCTACTAGTACAAAGTGGTCTTGTCCTAATACAAAATTTATCATTTATCAGGTATCACAAAAAATGTTACATGGTGTGGATTGTCTTTCTTTGGGAAATCAGGAGAAATTCGTTACACAATGCTGGATTGTCCAAATACGGAATTTATCGGATCAATAAAATTAATATCGGGTTCGGCTTCGCCTCACCCGATATGAATTTTATTGACCCGATAAATATCCGTATTAGAACAATTCCTCGCCTCACCCGATATGAATTTTATTGACCCGATACATCTCCGTATAAGGACAATTCCGCACTGTGTAACTTATAATACCTAAGTCTAATAATTTAATACCGCAGTAATCAAAATTTATTGTTCCCTTTATAACCATTTATTATACCCCCCACTTGAAAAGTGGGGGTATATAGTGATGGGGTTGATCGTCCGTCCTTCCGTCCGTCCGTCTTTCCGTCCGTCCGTCCGTCCGTTACACCTGAGGGTACCCATCTCTTATCCGCTACTCCTCCTGAACCACTGAATAGATTTTGATGAAACTTTAACACAGTCTTTATGACATAATGTAGATGTGCACCTCCTATTTCAGAATTTGATTTGATTGATTTTTGGGGTTTCCCATAGCAAAACATGGACTTAGCCATTACATTACAAGGGGGTACCCATCTCTTATCCGCTACTCCTCCTGAACCAGTGAACAGACTTTCATGAAACTTTAACACAGTCTTTATGACATAATGTAGATGTGCACCTCCTATTTCAGAATTTGATT
>MJUU01035905.1:31682-42305 GCA_002080025.1 Modiolus philippinarum
TTACATTACAAGGGGGTACCCATCTCTTATCCGCTACTCCTCCTGAACCACTGAATAGATTTTCATGAAACTTTAACACAGCCTTTATGACATAATGTAGATGTGCACCTTTTATTTCAGAATTTGATTCGATTGATTTTTGGAGTTTCCCATACCAAACCTTGACTTGCCCATTACATTGCTAGTGGGTACCCATCTCTTATCCGCTACTCCTCCTGAACCACAGAATATATTTTCGTGAAACTTTAGCACAGTGTTCATGACATAATGTAGATGTGTACCTTATATTTCAGAATTTCATTTGATTGATTTTATAATTTCTGGAATCAAATGGGGTTGTGGGGGGTATTTATTAGTGAGCTTTGCTCACAGTTTTTCTAGTTTATTTACAACATCATCTAAAATATTCAACAAAAAAGCAAAAAGGTCTCTGAGAAATAAAAGAGTCCAGGATTGAAAAGGCGTATATTGTACTTGAGAGTAAAAGACTATTTATAATTACATTGGTGTATAATTGTCCCTTCATCTTATCTGACAGCTGTGTGAAGTGTAGGAAAACCACTTCAAAAGTATCAAGTTCCCGTCGTTGTTTGCTTTCCTCTTTCACTTGTGCTTTTGTTGTGGAGATCTGTGATGGACTAAGGCCTTTGATTGAAACATTTGATCCTTGCAGATGTTCCTTGCTTTTCGGTAATGCCATTTAATTACAAACAAAGTCTTCTTTGAAACAGATTATGAAAGCGGTGAAACAGTTTGAAATCCTCCGTATGATTGTGATTGATGAACATCTTGATCACGATAATGCTAAATTTTATTCATTCTCTTCATCATTACATGCAGTTTAATTACTTCATTTACTTTGTGCTTGAAATATACATGGAAACTGTAGTATTTATTAAAAGTTTTTTGCTATGGTCATTTTCACCATTTTGTTGATGCTTTTCCTCAGAATCCTATTATTCCCATCTTTGTGTAATTCTTTCCGTTAGTTCATACTTTTTGTGTCGCCTGCTGTAAGCAGAGTCGACACATAGGGATTACTATCCGTCGTCTTACGCCGTCGTCGTCTTCCTGCGTCATCGTCGTCCTGCGTCGTCTGTCGGTTTTTGAATCCGCAACTCCTTCAAAACTACTAGTCTGATTCCAACCAAACTTTCAGGATATGTTGTTCACTTGGTGTAGTTGTGCACCTGATACTCGGAATTTTGATTTTACAGATTTTAGAGGTTCAATGAGCCAAAATTGCTCATTTGTTATTCTGGTTAGTTAATCCTCAACCCCATCATAACTATAAGTCAGATTCCAACCAAACTTGCAGAATATGTTTTTCACCTTATGTTGTTGTGCATCTGATACGTAATATTTTGATTTAAAAGATTTTTGAGGTTCACTGAGCCAAAATAGCTCATTCGTTAATTTTGTTTGTTAATGTGGTATTCTTTAAAAACTATAAGTCATATTCCAACCAACCTTTCAGAATTTGTTGATCACTTATTTTAATTGTGCACATGATACTTACAATTTTGATTTTACAGATTTTAGAGGTTCACTTGGCCAACAATGGCTCTTTTAAAGTGCAGGTGACACAAGTGTTCCATTGAACACCCATCAATTTTCTTTGAAAGTTTGAACTTCACTACGGATTAAGGACTAACAAAACAAGCTTTCAATGTTGGAAAGATAAAGGAAAATGGTCACAGATGCTTAAAATCGGTCCTAATGTTCACTTTAAAAAAATATTACTATGAAAAATATTACTATGAAAAATATTTAGGATCATCAAAATCATTTTATTACAACCTATTTAAAGAATTGAGTAAATGGTCACATTTAATGTTTTATCAGAGCATTGCTTTTTACACATGGAGGAAAATAGTTATAGATAACATATAAATACCCGTTAACTCATTTTTTTCATTCATTTCAGAGTTTTATTGTCTGACGTCACGGCGTCAGACAGTATAAGAATCAGAAAATTAACATCCGGTAAGGCGTCCATTTTTGCATTGCATGACGGTCGATGAAGTGTAACGTGTTCGTTTGATTTCCATTAATGTTACGACAATATCCTTTCATATTAATAAATTAACACTTGCGATTGCGATGTTCATTTATTAATTTTCCCACGATAATTTTTAAATGACATTAGATACCATTATTTCAACGTTCTCTTGGCATATAAATAAACACGCATTTTGTCTACATTAACACTTTAGGGAAATATGTATTACTGGTTCTGTCGGAATGAAAGACAAAGAAACCAGTTTGTTTAATTTTTAAGGATCTCCTTCAGGAGAACCGAAAATTGTTGAATTATATTGTGAGTTTTTTCTGGTTACCGTTACGAAAATGTAGCTAGAAAATTCAGGTAACAAACAAAATATACCATGTGTATATTAATTGTCTAAGTAAAAGAATACTGACGTCAGATAAACTTTTCGGAAAGCTTATACTTGTGAATAATGTTATTACAAATTTGAAAGAGTTTAACGAAATTTGAAAATTCACTTTATATTCAATTATTCAACTTTGAATTCTCTGTATTTTTATCAAGGCTTAATAATGGTCTAGTTATTCAACGTGTAACTTACGGCATGATTTTAACGTTGATTTAACATTCAATTTGTGTTTTGGACATTTTAGTTAATAGTCCAGTCAATCTATGGTTTGACCTCAAACTAATTGCAACAGAAATGATTATTACGGGAAAAAATCAAGAAACTGTTGTAGTACATCACATTAAAAATCGCAAAAAATCGAAGTGGGGGGAAAGTCGTCAAATAACGAAAATAAAATGCAACATATCATCTCCTGAGGTTATGGTATTCATGGCCACCGTAGACACGAAAAAGTTCACAAGGGAGATAATGCATTAAAACAAATAGCAGACGATGCTTATTATTTTATAGAATTTATTGTTATAAGAAGAATTTTGACGTCAAAGTTATGAAATTACTTATCATTAAAGCAATCCACATCCTGTGCCTCGGTTAAAGGGGTGCAAAATACAAACGATTTGTCTGATATTGCCAATCTACAGTGACAAGCCAAGATGGCGAAAATCCAAGCTCGAAACACAAGTAAAGCTCATATTGTCCAATAATCATGCAAAATCAATCTATCAACACAAACAGACAACAAAAACCACATATTTTATGCTAAATATTCGCAATACTACATATCCAACACTGACGAACAAAAAACAAAAACTATGAACAGCCATGACAGCCATAATACGCTCAATATAAATATCGTTGAAAAATGGATTTTTGATGATTCACATCGCTGTAGAGTGAATATAATATGAAAAGTTGAAAAATAACTTTGTCTGGCGAATCAGGAAAAGTATGGAAGCCAATACAACAATAAATGACTGATTACGAAAGTTACACATAAACGGTAAACTTAAGGTTGTACGGGTCTTTCTTCGAATTTTCTAATATTTTCACAACTTACACTTTGTTGATAGGGGATACAAAAAATTAAATAAAAATTGGGGGTTACCGGACCTTATGATCGTGAAATCAGTCATGTAGAAATATGCTGGTTTGGTTGAAATGAAAGGGAAGATTTGCGAATTTTAAAAAATGTTTAATACATTTTAGTAATATCAGATATATATCTATATTTTGATTAGGTAAATTATTAGCTAATATACTTGCCTTTGATTTGCATGGAAAAATGGAGGTCACCAAATTGATTTGTGAATAAATGGCGAAATACCTCGATTATTTCTATACAAATTATCTCCACTTCATTGACAAGTCTGACAAGATTATTAACAAAAGAACTTAGTCGCAGCAGGCTGCGAATCAGGAGATGCAATTTACATTACAATAATACAATACAACAATACAATGACTAACAGGTGACAACAAAAAGTAAACATTACCCATACACAATAACTATTCGAGCCGACCGGAGGTCAAACACATGTTCCAGTGAATGATCCTCGTTCTAAGATCGTTGGAAGGGTAGTGGCATCGTTAAAATTGCTTATGAATTCGTTTTACAAATATAGCCAATCTATTCATAACTGGAATATTACACACTTTTAATAATCCGTACATTTTATTCAACGATGGATTGTTTAGAAAATATTCAGACATGTATTTCTGTCGGAAATAGAAATGCAAGGCATTCCCTATTTGTCATTTACGCACCATTCTCAACTTGATTGATTAATTGATTCATTAATTGTTTTGTTGGTTGGTTGTTTGGTAAGTTGGGTGATGTTGAACACCAAGTTTAGAGGTTAAATCTGAAACTTAAATGATAATCTGTAATGGCGATAAAGTTATTGTCATGACTGACAGCTTAATTCTCTTATTTCAAGCAAATTTCAAACTTCCTGACCTATGTGTTAAAATACTTCTGGCACAAGAGAGTTTTCATTTTTTCAGCACTTTATTGCTTGAAATTTAAATGTGGTGTAAAATTTGTTTGTCTTCTTCCTACTTTTCCTATGTGAAGGCATATTAAAGACGACCATGTCTGATGACGTCACGTTTAAAGAATAATACATGTTAATTCGACAGAAGAAGCTTTATTTTGTCAAGTATCGCCTGTAAATCATTTGGGAAACACATTCCACGGCTGTTTCTGGGCTGTCTTTCTCTCTGTTTGTTTGCTAGTGTGTTTTTTTTTCACGAAAAACTTATAGGGTATATGTTCTGAATGCTAGGTGATAAAGCTTTTATATTTTGCATGTGTATGCCTTGAGGTAAGATATTTAAAAAAATACCCCAGGTTTGACCTCGTGACCCTGACCTTAGCATGTAATGGACTTTTTGTAAATAACAAAATAAACTCCAAATTTGGGTATATCCTTTTAATGGCAAGTTATATGGATATCATATTTTGCAGGTGCATTCATTGTGGCAAGACCTTTTGATCTTGACCTTGGCAAGTGAACTTTAACATTGGGTATATTTTTTTGAATAGTACTTGAAAGGGCTTTCATATTTCGTATGTGAATATTTTTGATGGGAGTATTCCAATTAGTACAGAAATATTTGACCTCGTAACCTTGAACTTGGTATGTGACTTTTCTGGTAAAATTTCACGATAAAAAATCGTGAAATTATATTTGTTTTATTTTTTAAAACTCGTCTATACATAAATGTTTCTTGATATTTACAGAATTTGTATTAAAAAAATATCTTGTTTATTATTCAGCAAAATTTCTTCATTTAAAACTTTAACATTGGTATAGCCTTTGAATATTAAGGGACATTGTTTTGTACTTTACACGTGTATTATTAAGTTATGATCATCTCAATGAGTTATGTGTTTACTCTGTTTATTATTTTTCAATGTCTTATGACAGGTATAAGAATACTTATTAATGATTGGATATTGTACTCAAAATATCAATTACTTTCTGATGCAATTTTGTTCTGTTCTGTTCTATTTTGTATATTCCCCCACTTAATGGAATACCAGTACTGATAAGTGTATATGAAAAAAAAAATCCCGATGCGATCAAATAACACTAATTGACAAAACACAATTGAAAATTCTTTCGAAAGGGTGAATTGTTTCTGAATAAGGCTTGGATTGGGGTGGGTGGGTAGGGGGTTGTTTACTGTATCTTGTTTGCATCCAATCACAATAATTACTTGTTTTTAATTGTAATTTTAAGTTGATATCATAATTTATTTAAACATATTAACTTGTCAGGAACCCATTCTTCATGCTAAATGTTTCTTCTTCACTTCTATCCGGGGGCGTAGTATTTTGTTTTTTCTGGTTAAGATAAAAACATTTATGTCTATCTTAAACACAAATATCTTAATTATTTTGACATATAGTGTATGTATAAACATCTGATACAATTTAAAACTGTTTGCGGCCTCTAAATAACAAAGACAATTAGCTAATCATATGATCTCAACTAAATAGTTTTTAATCAAAAGCTCCCCTGAACAAAATATTTGATTTAACACCAAAGGTGCTTATTCAGGGGTGACATTCGACAGCTTTCCTGTATATTAAGGAAAACATCACTATTCGATGTATTCGACGTGTAAGTAGTAATTGATTTAATTTTTATGTCCCCAGATCGAGGATCGGGGGCATATTGTTTTTGTCCTGTCTGTCTGTCTGTCCGTCTGTCTGTCTGTTTGTCTGTGCGTCCGAAACTTTAACCTTGGCTATAACTTTTGAACTATATAGGGTACACTTTTGATATTTGGCATGTGTATAGATCTAGTCAACAGGAACATAAATATGCAAAAATAGGGTCAAAGGTCAAGGTCATAGGGGTCAAATAGGGGTAAAATTTGGTATTTTCATATATTTTACTGTAGAATCTGGGGCATATGTAGTGTTTCACAAACACATCTTGTTTAAATATTTATGAAGATAAAAGAAATGCCCATCATCCTACAAGCTGCTTGAGGAAATGCTTTTTTGAGTGTTATCAGAAAGTACATGTACTTGGTGTATCGCTAATTCACTTGTTAACTCAACTTTTAAAGTAATTGTTTGTCCATATGAAAAATGATTGCTTTATCTGTCCGAACCAGCAGAAATTCTTCAAAATTTTGTGTTTGCAAAAGCTTGTATGTATTTCTCGAATACTAAACAATTCAGTTACCTACCTGCCATTAAGAATAGCTTAATCTAACTCTGTTAAAAGTTCAAGAAATCGGGAGTAAATGAAAAGATATGAAATAAATGCACACGAGACAAAGTCTCTATAATTACATGACTAAACTACGCAATGGAACAACGCTTTTTTGTTGTTTTTGATCTTGAAGTTATACCTTATAGTAAGTTGAAATTAGCCATAAGCATCGGTTTTAGCGGAATTCATTGCTAAATAACATAATACCGAAGTTGCTGTTAATTTGGATTCTGCATATGTTCATTTCGAGCAACGCTAAATGTCGGGCAACGCTAAATGTCGAGCAACGCTACATCCACTTATCTTCCCTTTTGTTCATGGATGCAGGGTCTGAACAAACATTAAATTAACTGGCAAAGTTTTCTTTACACTGCTGTCATTCGTTTCCCAACAAAAAGACTCATATAAGTCAATCACAACATATGAACAACCACCGAGTCATTTGCAAGAAAACTTGGCATAATAAAACAAGAATATTTTGAAATTAGAATTAGAAAAATAAAATAAACTAAATCAAATGGCATCAGTTTGAAAGTATCATAGTGTATCCATCAGAATCATTCTCTCAAGAACAAGTACACCATAACCGAAATGTAAAGAACGCATACATATCTCGCCGGGGGGGGGTCTTCTACGAACTCCACACTGCAGGGCAAACAAAATCCAAACATAAATCAACAATTAAAGAATTTGAATTCAATGCACAAGACAAAATTTCTAGAAATAAAACGACACCAAGCGATGTAACAACGCATTTATTATTGTTGTTCATCTTGAAATCACCAACTGACCTTCAACATGAGCTATGCTTTTACCTACATGTAAGTTCAAGGTGGCCCTTAGCAATGGTTTGAGAAGAATTCATTGCTTAATGTCAAGCAACGCTACATCCATTGTTCTTACAAATGCTGTCACCTGTTGCCCGACAAAAAAACTCAAAAAAGACAATCAGAACATATAAACAACCACAGGGCACTAAACGAGCCAATTGCAAGAAAACTTGGCATATTAAATCAATGAGAATTGGAACTCTAACCCGAGGGTATCTGAATGGATTTCTAAATCTTCCATATCAACCGGTTTTTTTACATTTCTCATATTCATAGAATACGATTTTTGTACCATCAGACTAGCTGCCTCCCCCCATGTCTTAGCAAATGTCTTATAATATCTTTCTTAGTGAGAATAGTGTATCTCAAACGGTTGCAAATATGTTCTAGCTTATCTCAAATGGGGAAAACAGTAATCCTCAACATTCATCTGCAAGTTCGACCAGATACCCAACAATTATAAAACTAGGTGAAATGTTTATTCCGTTTTGATCTAATTTATTCATGTCCTTTAACATATCATATGCCGCTCTCTCTAACAATGTACATGTATACTGAATTGATTGTACAAATGTACATTTTATGGATTTGACTCTTTTTGTAAACATAGTATGATTTGGCTGTTTTTGTAAACATTGTATGATTTTGCTATTTTTGTAAACATTGTATGATTTGGCTGTTTTTGTAAACATTGTATGATTTGGCTGTTTCTGTAAACATTGTATGATTTTGCTATTTTTGTAAACATTGTATGATTTGGCTGTTTTTGTAAACATTGTATGATTTGGCTGTTTTTGTTAACATTGTATGATTTTGCTATTTTTGTAAACATTGTATGATTTGCTATTTTGTAAACATTGTCCATTTTGCTATTTTTGTGAACGGTTGTTTGTATCTGTTATGATGATTACAAATTTGATTTGATATTAATTGTTTAACTAACAATATATTTCATTGTATCGTTCTGAAGAAATACATGTTGAATTTTTCTGTTCGAATAACTTTAATAAAATGTTTTAGTTATATCTTTAACATTAACTTTTTGCTTTCTTTATGTCATATATAGAATACCGAAGGAATAAAGTATATGAGGATAACAAAAAAAAAAAAAAAAAAAAAAAAAAAAAAAAAAAAAAAAAAACTCCGAGACTTAGCCTTTGTTTTTATGTTGAGTAATGCTGATTTTGCATTCTCTTGTCTGTATTTTTGCACTTTTTTACATCTTGAGGAACTTTAATTCTAATTTTATTTTCTTATCGATATTTTGCAGTCTTTGTTTTGATAAATAACTAATAACTAAATACCGAAGTTAATGTAAATTTAATTTCTGCATATGCGCATTTCGAAAACTTATGTCTCTTCAGTGCAGATAAAATCTAAACGTTTGGAATACCATAAACTCAAAGATATTTGAAAACTGAGAGAGAACAAATAATCAATATGATCTAAATGTAAAGCCAAAATCAGACAAGGACAGAGCTTTGCATGAGGGAGATACTCCTTAGTTTTCAACAAAATTTACAAAAATTTAGATATTGAAAGGCTCCAAATAAAATCGGCTTTCGGTCAGTACTGAATACCCTCGGGGACTGACAGTCCACCAGCAGTGGCATTGACCCGGTGGTAACAGCTAACTAAATACCGAAGTTAATGTAAATAAATTGAGGGACTTCGATTTTGATTCCTCTTGTTAGTAGGTTTATATTTGTTGTTTCATATTGTAGGACTTTGATTTTAAATTCTCTTATTGGTATATTTGCACTAAGTTTCCCGTGTTGTGGGACTTTAATTTTGAGTTCTCTTGTCGATTTTTGCACTTATTTTGCCATATATTGGAGATTTTTTTGTTGTTGTTTTCTTGTTTTGCCATATTGTCACTTCTCTTGTCGGTATATATAGTTGCCCTTATTTTGTCGTATTGAGGGACTCTCTTGTCGCACTTTAGCCTTTTTGTCAGATTACATGTATTAAGGGGTTTGATTTAGAAATTTAGTGTATGTTAGCAAACCTTTCTTAAAATTAAACAAAATTGTGCTGATGTTTGTCTGCCTCGATTTTTCTGTTTTATGCATATCATCCTGTGTTCAGAAACAAATCAGTATAATTCATATCTCTCATGTCATACAAAATTTGGATCACATACACACAAAGCTACCACTGTTTATTTGCATTCTTTTCATTTTTAATACATTGTACAACCTTTTACTAATAATTATAGTATAACTTATCGACCATGGTGCATATCAATAAAAATTTCACGGGTGCCGAACAACGCAGAAGGATTAAATGAGTCGCGGAACTTGTTCCGCAACCAGTTAAATCCCCTGTGTTGGTCGGCACGAGCGTCATTTTTATTGATATTCTCCACGGTCGCTTTTATTATTTTTTATTTCAATGTGGTAGTCGTTTACATGATAACGACACATTGACGAGATAGTGTGACGTCCTACGATGACAAGAAATATTTTATTTTCACCGATGACAATATGACATTTATTCAATTGAAAAAAACTCGGTAAATCACCGTTATCTTTTTTTTTAAATTAATTCATTTATTGTGAGGCCATTTATATTTTTGGCTATACAAATCTGTATTATCCCTGTTTGATGGGGTTGATAGTGATATCTGATAGTTGAGGTGAGACTTTATACTAGATCTATTAAGCTGATATGTAATTAGTCGCAAATATTGTGGTTTTTACATTATATTGATCGACCAGCTTCTAACTGTCATGTAATTTGTAAAGTGTCAAAAATATTCCCCATGGTTACTTGTGTTCCCTAAGGCAATATATGCATGTGGAGTTCACGTGAATATGTCAAATGAGAAACCTCGGTCGGTAATCTCCCTGTACCAAGTTAGTTTTTTTATCGTTCAAAGTGGAGATAATTTTAATTAGCATATAAATACCATCTTTTGATATTTAAATAAAAATTATCTCCACTTAAACTATATATAACTAACTTGGTACAAGGAGATAACGGTTTCTCATTGTCTCCTACGTAACAAGTAATTTAAATATCAAAAGGGGACATAATATTGCCATAGTAGTTGGAAAATTACTGTAATAGTTCAGTGAAAGAATGGGAAATAAAAATAAGCTTTTTGATCCCTTACAATGTATATATCAGTTGTCGAAATGCGAATATGCAAAAAAAAAA